>CM050173.1:111609660-111879837 GCA_027410445.1 Discoglossus pictus
AATTCAAATATATATATATATATATATCCCCAAGGCTCAGAATCCCTGCGCGGCGATCACCAAACTAATAAATCCTCCATAATAAAATCTGCAGGCAGCTCTGGATGGAAAGAACTCTGTATTATTAATGATGTTGAGCTAGTGTCCATATAATTCATCTATAGATCAGTCTCAGTGTAAAAGTGGTGAGGGAGATACAGGGATGGAGGACGCCTACAGGTATCTTCCTAAGGTGCAGAAGCTTATCCAAGCTTATCAAAGCTATCCGCTATCTATAGTGACTATAAAAAACACTTTAATGACCCACCATTAAATCTATAATACAAGTCTTCCATCACAAGGCAGTTTAAGATATAACAATCAATGGGAGCTTTCATGTGCCCAAAACTACAAGTCCTACATAACTAATTTGATTACCCAACACATACCATAAAACATCTCTCCATTAATATCTGGTCCATATGTCTTTTAAATTAGTCATCTTTTCATTTTTGCTGATGACACGAAGTTGTGCAAGGTAATTAAATCAGAGAATGATGCACTTTCCATCCAAACCGATTTACATAAATTAGGGAAATGGGCAACTAAATGGCAGGTGAGATTGAATACGAATAAATGTAATGTTATGCATTTGGGAAGAAAAATAAGCAGTGATTTTTATAATTTTAATGGAGGAAATCAAGGGATATCAGATATAGAAAGGGATTTGGGAGTGCTTGTGGACAACCACCTAGGTAACACTGCTCAAAGCCAAGCAGCAGCTGCAAAGGCAAATAAAATATTAGCATGTATTAAGAAGGGTATAGAAGCCAGGGAAGCAAATATAATTCTGCCACTATACAAATCTCTAGTACGCCTCATTTGGAATATGGAGGACAATTTTGGGCACCACTTCATAAAAAGGACATTATAGAGCTGGAAAAAGTACAGAGAAGGGCAACAAAGCTAATAAGGGGAATGGAGGGGCTAAGTTATGAAGAAAGACTAACGAAATTAAACTTTTTTTCTTTAGAAAAAAGCTTTTTAAAAGGAGATATGATTACCTTATATAAATACATCCAGGTCAATACAAAGCTTTGTCAAGGGAGCTTTTCTATGCCAAGAGGTTTTCAACGGACAAGAGGACATCCCTTGAGATTAGAATTAAAATGATTCCACCTTAAAGAAAGAAAAGGGTTCTTCACAGTAATGGTGGTTAATCTGAGGAATTCTCTACCAGAGGAGGTGGTGTCATTCGATAGATAACTTTAAAAAGGGATTGGGTATATTTTTTGAATAGAAAAGGGCATTCAGGGTTATCCTGGATTATTAGAGAGGGAGTATTGATCCAGGGAGGGATACGATCACCAGTATCTGAGGTCAGGAAGGAATTTTTTTTTAACAATTAATGATTAATCTTCATATTACAAGGATCAGAGGAGATCTAAAAAAGGTTGAACTTGATGGACCGACATTGTTTTTGTATTCTCAATTACTATGTAGCAATTTTACTTTGGCTATTTGGATAGTCTCGACACAGTTAAAATCCTTTCCTGTGAAAGTAGTCCACCGAACCAGCATAACTGAACCTGCATACAGATCAAGTTTTAGTGCTTGCTTGTTCACACTCGTTTTTTTTTAATGGACACAGAAATACCACAACATTTTGAGATTGGGATCTTAACAAGACTCCAATGTTTTATCTCACTTGTTGGAATTAGCCAAAACATCTTTGAAGGAACAATGTCAGCCAATTTTAAAGAACATTAAAAACTGTCTATATATTGCACTACAGTAAATCCTTTCTGAAATATTTAGAATTGATAGTGCAGCTCTTGTATGCTAATGTCCAGCTTAGAGCACTTGATAAGGGTGGGATAGGCCACATAACATTGTACATCTTTATTTTGGCCACTACAGAGACAGACAAGCAGACTTTAATCCTAGTAAGCTGCTATTTATTATGCATGAGCTGCTAATTTGCATTTAAATGCAGCAGCAATGTGGAACTTACCCAGGTTTCATTCACTTTGGAACAAAATGGATAGTACAATGTGCAACAAGTTTTTCATGCTCCTTAAGACTAACCTAAAAAACAGCTTTATTTTGGGCTGACAGATTCCCTTAAATGCTTTAAAGGTGTACAATCTCTTTATCATGCATGGACACTCAGTAGTTCTACTTGAGTCCTACCTACTTAATAACTCAGAGATGTCTGGCACATACTGAAGGGGTGTGGAGGCTCACTTTTGGTTAGAGGATTTAAAGAGGATACTACAAGTGCCAATGTGATGACTAGGAATTTTCCTAAATCACAATCCGTAGTTAAAATATTCATACTTGTGTACCAAGAAAGTTGGTGGCACCTTGAGGGAGTTTGGCTGAGCCACTTGACCCACCAACTATATGTTCTGCAAATAGTTAAAGGAACACCAGATATATCCTAAATATCCCTGAATGCATATGGTGTTTGTTATAGAGCTGCCCAAAAACGTCACCACATACGTAAGCTCGCACATAAAGCTAACTGGTGGACGAGAGCCATGGCAGCTGTTCTATCACAAAAGACATGGATAATTTACTCCGTGTCAACGCCAGATTTGGGTTGCACCTTCACATCTGGCTTTAATTGCACTGTGTGCCTGGATTGTATCCATTGCATTTCTGGCTAAAGTCAAAGTAAAAATGCTTATTTTCTGTATCGGAGCCTCAGAATCTAAAACTCATTATAGAACGGTTAGGTATACCCCAACTCGTATTTCCGGCCCAAGACCCCCCCCCCCCCCCCAGCTAAATCATTCCAACTCTACAAAAATGCCCTCTCTTAATAAAGTACGTGAGTGAGTATTTACCTTAAGTGACCTGTTGATTCCACTCATAATAATATGACCTATATGGTTGTTTTCACATTCAAACATCTGTAGGTCTAACAGTAACAAAACAATTGTGCTATTCTAATTTATACAGGGTCGAATTACGTTATTATGACGTCAGCAGAGCGTAGCCAATGAAATAGGCATTTGTTGTGAGATCTCTTGGTGGGTATATAAGGTAACATAGGAATTCTGCAAACATATCAACCATCTCTGTCATGGCTAAAACATATGATTTATCCAACTTCGAAAATGGGGTGATCCTTTGCTTTCAGGCCAAGGGTGGCAGCATCTCTGAAACAGCGCAGGCTGTGTACTGTTCGCGTGCTGCCGTGGTTAAAGTGTACCGTGTTTGGACAAACAGCGCCATTGCAAATAAACTGTGTGTATACTGTGGAGCACCACGTGCCATTGTTTCAGAGTTGAACATAGACTTCAAAGGTGTGTGAGGGCCAACTGACACGCTACAGATGAGCAACTCACCGTCCAAACGAACCAAGGAGCTACCAGACGTATGTCTAAAACAGTACAGCGAACCCTCTTGAGTATGGGGCTTTAAAGCAAAATGGCTTCAATTTGCACAACAAAACTGAAATTGGACCTATTCTGATGTGCAAATGGTTGCCTTCTCTGAGTCACGTTTTCTGCTCCATCGACTGGATGAACATTGGCACGAAACTTGCGAGAACAAACACTCTGCAACTATTGTTGTAAGAACACAAGCTGGTGGCGGCAGAATTATGGTCTGGGGAATGTTTTCTTGGCATTGTCTGGGTCCACTCATACCTCTGGAAGGCACTCTCAACCGATTGGGTTATCTATCCATCCATCCTTGCATATCAAGTACACCCACACATGTTTGACTGTCTTCCCTGAAGCGGATAGGATCTTCCTGCAGGACAATGCAACATGTTATACGGTGGAGGATCCATATGGCAATCAAGGTGGTCCTACAGGTGCTGGGGTTCACGTTTGTGGAATTTGTAGGCCAGGGAAGTACTTGGAAGACTTCTTTGTGCTTCTACAACTCACTTACCACTACAGCAACTCGCATCACTATTCAAATAATTATTTTAAAATCAACAGAAATCATCACAGTTACCTCATATTGACATTATTATATAACCTAAAGAACATACTGATGATTTTTATACAGTAATGAAAAAAAGTGTTTTTATTTGAACCCAGGACCTTCTCCACCATTTACAGCCTTCACTACTGTGTCATCTGCTCTGGTGTTATAATAACTATTAGAATATTATCCAGTGGTTACAAATCACTTGGCAACTGTCTGATTCAAAGCACGAAGAAGACTTCCAAGTACTTCCCTGTCCTCCTAATTCCCCAAACATGAACCCCAGATCGCACCTGTGGGACCACCTCGATCTCCATATGGATCCTCCACCATGCACTCTTCAGCAGCTGTCGGGTGCACTGCAATCTGCATGGCTACAGATAACCTTCCAGCTTCTTATTGACTCGCTACCATGCTGTCTATTTGCTTTCCGTGGTGCACACAGCGGTTATTCAGGGTATTAGGTGGTCATAATAATAGACTATATATAAGTGCCTTGCAAAAGTATTTACCCCCTTGGCATTTTTCTTGTTTTGTTGCCTCACAACCTGGAATTTACATGGATTGTTTGAGGATTTGCATCATTTAATTTACAGAACATGCCCACAACTTTGAAGATGTTTTTTTTAGTATTATTGTGAAGCAACAAATAGGACAAAATAACATAAAAAGTCAATGTGCATAACTATTCACCCCCCTAAAATCAATACTTTGTAGAGCCATCTTTTGCGGCAATCACAGCTCCAAGTCGCTTTGGATAAGTCTCTATGAGCTTGCCACATCTTACCACTGGGATTTTTGCCTATTCCTCCTTGCAAAACTGCCCCAGCTCCTCCAAGTTGGATGGTTTGCGCTTGTGAACAGCAATCTTTAAGTCTGACCACAGATTTTCTATTGGATTGAGGTCTGGGCTGTGACTAGGCCATTCCAACACATTTACATGTTTCCCCTTACACTGCACAAGTGTTGCTTTAGCAGTGTGTTTGGGCTCATTGTCCTGCTGGAAGGTGAACCTCCGTCCTAGCCTCAAATCACGCACAGAGTGGTACAGGTTTTGCTCAAGAATATCCCCGTATTTAGCACCATCCATCTTCCCCTCAACCCTGACCAGTTTCCCAGTCCCGGCTGCTGAAAAACATCCCCCCAGCATGATGTTGCCACCACCATGTTTCCCTGTGGGGATGATGTTCTTTGGGTGATGTGATTTGTTGGGTTTGCGCCAGACAAAGCTTTTTCTTTGATGGCCGAAAAGTTAAATTTTAGTTTCATCAGACCAGAGCACCTTCCTACATACATTTTGGGAGTCTCCCACATGCCTTTTTGCAAACTCAAATGTGCCATTTTGTTTTTTGCTGAAAGTAATGGCTTTCTTCTGGCCACTCTGCCATAAAGCCAAACCCTATGGAGCGTACGGCTTATTGTCGTCCTATTTACAGATACTCCAGTCTCTGCTGTGGGACTCTGCAGCTCCTCCAGGGTTACCTTAGGTCTCTGTGCTGCCTCTCTGATTAATACCCTCCTTGCACGGTCCGTGAGTTTTAGTGGGCGGCCGTTTGCTGTTGTGCCATGTTCTTTCCATTTGGTTATGATAGATTTGATCGTGCTCCTGGGGTCATCAAAGATTTGGATACTTTTTTATAACCTAACCCTGACTTGTACTTCTCAACAACATTGTCCCTTACTTGTTTGGAGAATTCCTTGGTCTTCATGGCAGTATTTGGTTAGTGGTGCCTCTTGCTTAGGTGTTGCAGCCTCTGGGGCCTTTCAAAAATGGTGTGTATATGTAATGACAGATCATGTGACACTTAGATTGCACACAGGTGAACATCATTTCACTAATTATGTTACTTCTGAAGGTAATTGGTTGCACCAGAGCTTTTTATGGGCCTCATAACAAAGGGGGTGAACACATACGCACATGCCAATGTTCTGTTTTCTATTTCTAAAAAAAAAATTTATGTATAGATTTTTCTCATTTCACTTCACCAACTTAGAGAAGGCAGAGGCTTTGTGTGAAACATAAACAAGCTGAAATTTGAATGGATTATTATGCAAATGAGGAGCCGCTAGCTAGCTGCCTTGTTTGTCTAGTTATATATCTGGCCATGATTTTAGCAGTTCCCTTTGAAGTGTATTTTTGATCTTATTATTACATCATTACTTTTGTCACCTAGATTTCATTTATTTTCTGGCTATATCATCTTCTAATGTTTGGAACCCCATGAGCAGTTTACATTCAGATGGGTAAACTAAACACTGGAAGTACAAATAGACTTGGACTGCTTGGCTCTAATCTGTTATCTAGGGTAATGGAAGTACAGCTATGTTTTAGTTTTTAGTTCTTGGCTAATTTCAATGTTTTGTTTATTTCTTCCAGAAATCGAGGCTATGGGGCTGGCTCAACAGGCACTGAAAGCCCAGGCCAAGAGGAAAAGCACACCAGTTGTAGGCGACATGCGCCCGCTAGTAGACGCCCTTCCTGAACTGTCTGAATTAGTTACTGTTCGCAAACCCAGAGCACCCAGGAAGCAGCCCAAACAGTAAGTATAGTGAAACGGTTAGTGCTCAGCTGCTATTGACTGTAGAGCTTGTACTGCAGAAAAGTGGAGGCTGCCATATTTGTCTTGGACAAAGGTGGATGTAGTAAGCGAAACCTTTTGAGATTTTAAAAAATAGATCTAACAATTAACAAATAATAATAAATAGTCCACATTAAAAAGATCAATAGAGATCTAAAAAGGTTGAACTTGATCGACTAACTCTTTATTCATCCTCCAATACTATACTATTAATAATTATTTAATCAATAATTTAATTAATAGCTATTCCGCATATTGCAGATCAGAGGAGATCTTAACAGGTTGAACTTGATGGACTGAAAGTCTTTTCAACCTTAATTACTATGTAACTATATATCTGTCACTGTTGCTTGAGAAAATGTTATATGTAACAAACAAATAACATTAGCAGCTGTGTAAATGATTAGCATACACGTATTTTTAGAGATAATCTTAAATTTAGCTAATTATGCTTGTGTCATAGGCATCTTGGACTGCTTGTAGCCTAAGAGGGAGGGTTTTCCTAATGGGACCAGCTCTTTTATTAAGTTTTGCTCATAGTGGCAGGTTATTATCAGAACTTAATAGAGGTGTTAGGGTTCTACAACTCCTCCCACATGTATAATTCTTTTCGGAACAAAGGCAGATAACTGTTACCCTTATCAAGTCAAATAAATGTGACACTTTGAGGGACTTGGTCTGGCACAAGCATGTGTCTCTGCCTAGGTAAACCAATGTTAAGACAACAAGTCCTCTACCCAATGAAGATAGTCTTTTCTGGTCTCAATATCAATTTATGTCTAACTAGTCCTGCATCCCAGTGAAAGATGCTCCCAACCCTTGATGACCTCATAATGTTGGAGATAAACTCATCTGGAGATTTATGAGTTGATGTCTGAGCCAAAGTTAAAAGGACAATAAAAGTTGCCATATGTACTATACCATTAATTAGAAGATGAAAACTTGTATGGAAAATGTGTTTACATTTTTAAAACTGATCACAAGTTGAAATAAATAGAAGTCAAATAAAAAACAAAAAAACAAGTGGAAGGCATTGGATGAGAATCAGCGACTTTCATATGAAAATATATTTTATAGAACAACACTCTGCTTTAGTTCACATTATTATTCAAATCATTATTTGAAAATCATCACAGTTACCTAATATTGACATAATCTTTATTATATAACTTAAAGAAACTTTTTTTCTTTACTGTATAAACGTCAGAAATATGTTCTTTATTTGAACCCAGGATTTTCTCCACCACTTACTGCAGCCTTCACTACTGTGTCATCTTCTCTGTTGTTAGAATATAATCAAGTCAAATCACTTGTCAACAATCTGATTCAAAGCCTCTACACCTGATTCTAATTAATATTCATTATGTACTGCGCGGTGCAGAGCTTAATTCTCATTCAGGCAGAGGCAACACAGTGAAATAGCCTGACTTCTATTGATCATAACTTTATGAATTCAGCATCAATTTTTAAAAGGGAAACACTTTATCCACATGCTTTTTGCGTCCTTTATCTGCGGTCCTTTAATATTGAATTTTGCTTTCTTAAATCATTGAATAGGAATTGTATGAATGATCAATGTCTAAGTAAAATATCAAGCTCATGTTCTTATGGTGTTAATTTGGCCCTTTAATGTCCTAACTACAGGAGATCTATATATTTAAATTAACCATTGATCGTTCATACAATTCCTTTTACATCAATAAAGAAACAGCATTATATTTTAATGATGTATTTGAAGCACAAACAATCCCCAGCTCCATCATCACTGAGCACACACGTGTCCAGGGTAAGATCCAAATGGCCGCCCAATTATTATTATTATTATCTTTTATTTGTATCGCGACAACATATTCCGTAGCGCTGTACAGGGGATAAGAACAGGGGAAATACACGTTTAACAAATTCAAAAGTTGAAGGGCCCTGTTTTGAGCTTAGAATCTTTATATAAAAATGTCCCGTTTATTAATGCTCCGGATCAGCTAAATCTGTAACGTGCACCTCTTAGTACTGAGATGTTTATCTCCCGACAGATTAGGATTTGGACAGATGTGACTTTGTGAGTACAGAGGATTAAATTCCCCACTGACGTTACTGCATCTTGTCCATTGCTTTTTATAAATAATTATTATTTTTTAAACCCTGGTCCAGCTGACCAAGGAATTAGCAGGGCTTTTATTTTTGGGTCATGGTTGATTCATTAAAGAGACGCATTCCCATCAAGTAGAACAATCACAATCAATTAAAAAGGGTGTATTATTATTTGCATTTGATTTTGTTTTTCAGTTTTATAACTGGTTATCAATACAACCAGTATATCAAATAAAAAATAACAAACAGCTAAAATGAATGTTAATGTTTTGGAGAATAGCACATAGCTCCTGCTGCTATCATGGGGTGGATTCCCGCAGGTACCCCACAATCCATTATCTCCACCCTATCCTGTTTTATTCCTGGCTCTTATCACTCCTGCCATCTGAGGGGATTCTCTGTCATTATCAGGGTGTGAGCAGAATTTCCATGTTTGCAGAAAATGAGCAGGATCCGTAATAAAAATAGACTTTTTATTATTTATAACTTCCCACACAGCACCTTGTCAGCAGAGCGGTTTGATAAGAGCTGTTGGAGTATTGGATGTGTGTGCTCTGTCACAACTGCATATGTTCTTACTGACTGCAGTTTGTGCATCTCTGGGGCTGGGTGCGTTCAGTAGTGATAAGCCGTGACTATCCAGGAGTCCTTAAATAATACTGTGTCTATAATTCATTACAAAACCACTCAAGTAATATATATATATATATATATATATATATATATTTATATTTATATATATATATATATATATAATTTTGTTTAGCCGTTCTGTTGTGTCTGACTCTCAGTGTCCCTATGGACCGCATCTGTCAGACATTGTCTAGCTCAATGACCTCATCTAGCCATCTCCTCCTCTGCCATCCCGTCTTCATGGGCCTTTAATCTTTCCCAGCAACAGAGTCTTCTCTAGGGGATCCAGTCTTCTCATGAAATGGCCCAAATACCTGATCTTTAGCCTCAGGATCAAACCTTCCAGTGAACAGTTTGTCTTCATTTCCTGTAGTATTGATTAATTGGATCTTCTTGCAGTCCAAGGGACTCTAAGGAGTTTTCTCCAACACCACAATTCAAAGGCGTCAATTCTCCAGGGCTCAGACTTCTTTATGATCCAGCTTCATATCCGTATGCTACTGCTGGGAATACCAGAGGTCTAACTATGCGGACAATTGTTGGTAGTGTAATATCTTTACTTTTAACTAGCTTGTTCAGACTTGCCATAGCTTCCCTCCCCAAAAGCAAATGGCTTAATTTCATGGCTGCAGTCACCATCTTAAGAGATCTTGGAACCCAGGAAAATAAAATCTGTCACTTCCTCCACTTCTTCCCTATCTATTTCCCGAAGAAGTGAGATTGGGGTTTGCCAGGGTCATTGTCTTTTTAACGTTTAGCTTAACTACACCTAAAATATGTAATGTAGGTACAATGTAAAAAATAAAAAATACTGCATCTAATTGCTGTGGTATGTAAGAGAGCCAGTGCTTTCAGTAGGACTAAGGAAAAGTACACAGCACACTTACATTAATATGCTGCTCAGATCCGATTTGGATGGAAGAAGCAGGAACGTCTCTGTACTAATTGGACATCTCTACCTTCATTACGGAGTGTGAAAAACTATTCTTAATGTGTTCAGCGGGCACAGATCTATTTTTAGGTCAATATATGGAAACTGTTTTTGTAAACTTTATATGGTTAAATAATCACAGTATGATGTGTGTATGTGTGTGTATATATATATATATATATATATATATATATATATATATATATATATATATAGTGTTTGTGTGTGACAAGTTGCCAGTCTCCACTGGGTTTGTGCCTGTTCTCTCCAGCACTTTGAGGGAGGAACACAATTACAGGAGGCTTTAATACTTTTTGAAATGTTGCTATAATATATTAGCCAGTGTTACAAAATAATTTTTTGTTTAGTCGTCCGGTCGCGTAGGACTCTCCTTAACCCTATGGACCGCAACACACCAGGTACATCTTTTATTCACTGCCCTTCTGAGCTCCATCAAGCTCATGTTCATTACGTCCGTAATCTCATCTATCCACCTCTGTTGTCCCCTTACTTATGTGCCTTCAATCTTTCCCAGCATCAAAGTCTTCTCTAGGGAATCCTGCCTTCTTATTATATGACCAAAATATTTGAGCTTCAGCATCATGATCAAACCTTCGAATGAACAATTTGTCTTGATTTCCTGAAGTATTGATTTATTGGTTCTTCTTGCTGTCCAAGGGACCCTAAGTAGTTTTCACCAACACCACAATTCAAATGCGTCAATTCTACGGCGCTCAGACTTCTTTATGGTCCAGATCTCACATCTGTATGTTACTATTGCAAATACCATAGTTTTAACTATGCAGACATTTGTTTATAGTTTAAAATCTTTACTTGTTACTAGCTTGTCCAAGCTTGCCATAGCTTTCCTCCCCAGAAGCAAAAATCTTTTAATTTTATTGCTGCAGTCACCATGTGAAGTGATCTTGGATTCCAGGAAAATAAAATCTTTCACTGCCTCCACTTATTTCCTGTCTTTTTACCATGAACCGAGATAGCAGTTTGCCATTATCTTCGTCTTTTTAACATTTAGCAGCAGGCCAGCTTCTGCACTCTCTTCTTTCATCCTTATCAATAGGTCCTTTAGTTCCTCCTCACGTTCAGCCATCAAAGTAATATCATCCTCGTATCTGAGGTTGTTGATATTTCTTCCACCAATCTTGATTCGGCTTTGGGTTCATCCAGTCCAGCCTTGCGCATGATGATCTCTGAGTATATGGTGAATAAATAAGATGACAATATACAACCTTGTCTCACACCTTTGCCAATCTTAAACCATTCTGTTGTTACATTTTGGGTTCTGGCCATATACACATGCTATATACACATATACATCAATATATACATGAAACAACAGAGCACTGTAGTCCACAGTGATATCCTTTTGTTGGACAAACCTCACTAAGAGTGACAAACCTGTAAAAAAGGAAAATTCACAAGAATTTGTGATAACGTGTTAGAAAACCAAGGTCCATATTAGGTCCTGTATTGTTAGTGTTGAACAATGTGATCATCTTTATTTCAAATGCTTTTCTCTCTTTGGATTTTTTTTTACATTTTCCTGTGAGTATTTTGACTTTTACGTTTTGTATGATTGAGTGATGAGCGATGATTCGGGCTAAAATGTTGTCCCACTGGGCTACAGTAACTGTCTTCATTATGCTTTTTTATTGAATGCCTGTTTAAATTCATCATTAAGTGCATTTTTTTGGCTGATTTCTCCAATGTAACAGCCTGAGTCACATAAAGTACATTGTATTATATAAACCACATTGGACAGTGTACATGAATACGACCCTTTAATGTTATAGGTCTTGTTGTTATGTTTGGCTGTGTCATTACAAATGTGTTGACATAACTTACAGGCACTTTTGTTACAAGGTTTAGATCAAATTTCTCTTCTTAGTTCTTTGGCCAATCTTCTGCTGACAAGTCTTTGTTTCAGGTTTGGTGGTTGTTTAAATGGGAGGTTTGGGGGATATATATCTTTTAATTGGGCATTTTCAGTTAGTAATGGTTGTAAATCTTTGAATATTTTCCATATTTTCACTAAAATGTGGTCACTAGAGGTATACGTGAAGTAGTATCTTTTGTTTTGTATTTTAACAGGTGCTCACAGGGGATTTTGATGGCAGTGGCTATTTTCTGTGTAATAATACAGGCTTTGTAACCCTTTTGTTTGAGAGATACATACAGTGCTTTTACATTTTTGTCACAGTCTCCAGTGTTTGAGCATATGTGATGGTATCCAAGAAAGAAAAGCATTTGAAATAAAAAATGATCACTTTTTTTTTATCAAAATTTTCAACACTAAAAACACAAAAGGTATTACAATACTTCAATAGTCATTATTAATACACATATATGTGTGTGTGTGTATATAAAATAATTCTGTCTAATTTAATTATATTGCTGCTCCAAAAATTCTTCAACTAAGACTTCCCACCAAATTCCAGATTAGAATGCAAGAATTAGAATTAAGATTTCTGCAGACCCTCCCTGAAAATGCTTTGCGAATTTATATCTGATACATAGTAGCAGGGATTACATTTTTAATTGCTCCACAACAATGGCCGCATTATCTTCCAGATGATGGTAATCTATAAACATTTCTAGGGGAGTGTTTATTTGCAGAGATTAGAATTGATGTGTGGAAGGACAGTAAATCCTTTAGTGATTTGAGAGGGATATTAATAAAAGATTAGCGCCGGCTGGAAGCCCATTGTCCCCACCCTGCAGAAAGCCGAGCTACATGGGGGGGCCGTGCCGAGAAGGGATTATGATTTGTAATAAGTGATGACAGGACACAGCAAAGCAATGAGGGGCCCTAATGTACCAGCAGACAATGCTCGGCAGGCTCCCAGCCGTGTGCCATCACTGGAAGGACGCTCTGAACAAGCCAGGACTACTCCACGTTGGAGCTGCCACGTCAGGATCCTGGTTCCATAAAGGGATGTGGCAGGTTTATGGATATTACTAGAAATATAATATATGTGTCTATCTATTTACTTTTATGTACATTAAGAAGTTCTTATAAGCTCTATTTTTGCTGGCAAAAAAATCAAATAAATAGTCCCTGTCTGGGTCTGCCCACTGCATTGTATGCAGACACAGACTCTGTAGGGCTGGATGTGCAGTGTAGCATCCTAGCCTATCAGGGATACGTCTCAGCAGCATATTGCAGAATGGTTTGTTAGTATGGGACACTGCACAGTCAGTACTCCCTAATAGGATATATCCTCCCCCTCAGTATACAGACAGACATACATGCAGTCAAAGCTGGAAGTGCCCATGACACAATTTAAAATTTTCTTCTAAATGCTTTTATGCTCATCGGTTAAGCTGGGAGCCACATGGGAAGTTTCTATGAGCTGAGTGAGGCCTCTGGGTCCACTGTTGTGCACCACTGATGTAAAGCCTTGCCCCGTCTTATAAAACTAGTGATAGAAGTATCCTTACATATGGGCTGGGGCAAAAGATCCAGTATTCTCATTCAGGACTAATGGAAATCTCACACCTTCCTGAGCATTTCTGACCATTATTAAGTCTAGTAATTCAAATGACCATTTGGAAGAAAATTGACCACAGATAATTTTAGTTAATTTTTAATTAAAAATAAATGTAAAAATATGTTGGCACTTCACAAAAATATTTCAGCTGGTTCTTCTCTTCATGGGTTGAGGAAAAGCAATGTGCTAAATACATACCTGGCTAATTACCTGAAACAGACTAAT
This sequence comes from Discoglossus pictus, assembly GCA_027410445.1. Taxonomy (NCBI): domain Eukaryota; kingdom Metazoa; phylum Chordata; class Amphibia; order Anura; family Alytidae; genus Discoglossus; species Discoglossus pictus. Next base: position 111,623,553 of record CM050173.1, read on the forward strand.
TACTAGACATGTTCATTGGGGGCCCCTGGCAGCAGTATTACCCAGGTGGCCTCCCCCAGAGAGGGTGCATCTAATGTATGCACAATGGCCTTGTCAGGTATATATGAGCAGAAGTCCAGGCCAAGACTTTGTGGTTTCCATTCACCTGCAGGATCCGGGAGGGAGCATTCCTCAGCCCCTCCAATACAACATGTGCAATTAATAAATCGCCCAGGGGGCATTGGACCTAATCACTATACTGTTCTTACAGGAACGTGAAAAAGAAACCGGAGCCAACTGACTACAGTAAGATGAAGCCTGCCCAGAAACGCCGGATCGTGTGAGTATATATTGCATAGTGTGTGTAGCAGCTTTGTCTAGTAGGCAGTGCTAAATTTTCAGGCATAAGGTTATATCAACATACTACTCTCCATTGGCTTAACTATTGTAGGTTTCTTTGGTAACATGATTTTGCTTCAGGGTAGCCTATGAATGTTTGTTTTGCCTCTTACTTTATCAGATTGTTCTTGCAACATTTTATATCCGTCTCCGTTAAATCCGTCATCCGCCTTAGAGACAATCAGTTCAACTAATTGGTATTTATTCCTATTGTAAATCAACAGGAATTTTATTAGTGATCAATTGATTATTAAAACAATTAGCTCCTCATAGTTCAGATGTCACAGTGGTGCTTTAAGTGGATCCCTGGTGCAATGTGTGCTGTTATTTCCCATGAATCCTACAGTTGATGAGTCCTTGTCCTGCTCACCCCAGCACTTAGTAGATGCCCCACACACCCTGGGATTTAATGCCAACTTCCTGGGCATAGATGGGAAACCAGCGGGCCAGGCACAGGCCTGGGCTGAATGGGCAGGGTGTAAAAATAGTCATTCTAACACCAAATATAGGAAATAATGTCATGTTATAGTCTGCTCAGTGGCAGTGCCCATGTCTATTGGTCTGGAAATAAGCCTGCAAGGGAGGAAATGTGCTGCATTACCAAGAATCTGTCGCCAAGAAAGGCAGCGTCGGGCACACGTGCTCAGTACGGCTGCAGCAGCAAAACATCAGGACTTGCAAATGTGAACTTGGTTACATTCGCTAATATTATTAGACAAAGACTCAGGGTTTTACAGATCAATATAGGGCCAATGAGGTGAGGTTGAGAGCAGTACATAGGGAGAAGTGAGGGAGAGAGAGCCGGATGAGTGATAGACAGGGGGCACTTGGGTGGGTGGGGGGAATGAAAGAGAGAGTACATTAAGGGGGAAAAAAGTATTTGATCCCCTGCTGATTTTGAACGTTTGTCCACTGACGAAGAAATGATCAGTCTATAATTGTAATGGTCGTTGTATTTTAACAGTGAGAGACAGAATAACAAAAGAAAAAAAACAAGAAAAACACATGTCAAAAAAGTTATAAATTGATTTGCAGGTCTATGAGTGAAATACGTATTTGACCCCCTTAAATTTGTGATTGCCACCAAGTACTGAGGTCAGACGTTTCTTGTAGTTGGCCACCAGGTTTGCCCACATCTCAGGAGGGATTTTGTCCTCTTTGTAGATCCTCTCCAAGTCATTAAGGTTTCGAGGCTGATGTTTGGCAACTCGAACCTTCAGCTCCCTCCACAGATTATCTATGGGATTAAGGTCTGGCTAGGCCACTCCAGGACCTTAATGTGCTTCTTCTTGAGCCACTCCTTTGTTGCCTTGGCTGTGTGTTTTGGGTCATTGGCATGCTGGAATACCCATCCACGACCCATTTTCAATGCCGTGGCTGAGGGAAGGAGGTTGTCACCCAAGATTTGTCGGTGCATGGCCCCGTCCATCGTCCCTTTGATGCGGTGCAGTTGTCCTGTCCTCTTAGCAGAAAACACCCCCAAAGCATAATGTTTCCACCTCCATGTTTGACGGTGGGGATGGTGTTCTTGGGCAGGATTCTTTGTCAGTGGACAAACGTTCAAAATCAGCAGGGGATCAAAAAAAATTTCCCTTCACTGTAAATGGGGAGAAAAAGGGGGGAAGAGAGAGCACTAATATTTTAATAATTCTTTCAAAAATTGGACCTCAGTTGTCCTGTTGCTCTCCACCCTCATAAGGTCATCAATGGTGGTGGAAAGAATCATTTCAGAAAGTCAGGTATAAAAATCTGATTATATAAACACTAACTTGAAAATAGATAACCACTCATAAGCTGTATTCTAACCAGATCTTGTTGTCAGAGGAAACCACTTTAACACAGCAAGTCTCCACCATATGATTAGCATTGTGCTGATGTAATCGGATCCTTGGCACTTGAGTGATAATTGAATATATTGTATGAGCAATGCAGAGACAAGATATAAACGTGGACCTGAAAAAAAGGAGAAATCAAAGAGAGAACTTTAACACAGCAAGTCTCCAGCCAATGAGTAGCATTGTGCTGATATAATCTTGTCCATGACAATTTATCACTTCCTGCCAGTGATAATTGAATATGTTGTTAGAGCAATACAGGGACAAGATACAGATGTAGAGCTGAAGAAAAGGAGGAATGCAACTGAGAGAGAGAGAAACCCTTCTGGTGCCTCCAGGTGATTTCCTGCCACCCTAGGTCTGTGTCTTTTTGTTTAACTTTTTTTTTGTTTATACTTTTAATTTTCTCAAGAAATGAAAGTACAGAATTGATACCAGTCAGTACCCAGAGGCAATGTCTTGTTATCTGGCAGGCTCCCAGGTTAGACCCTACAATTGTGCCATATAAACGTATGTGCAGGCGGGTTCAGTTTGCTGCACATAATGTTATTTATAACACTTGCTATTTATTAGGCGCTCGTTAATACCTAATTATGATTTATATTCTGTGCGGTGCCAGCAGGGAGGAAATGAGCAGCGCTGACGTGTTTTCATTAGGCCAGAGAGTCGGGTTTGGTTCTTAAAGTGGATTTAAAGGGATATGGAACATTTTGCGATTTTACTATGTTTATAATAGCCTGGTGTATCTATTTACTTTTATGTACTTTATTAAGAAGGGCTTGTAAGCTCTGCCTAAAATCAAAGAAATAGTCCCTGTATGGGTCTGCCTACTGCACTGTATGCAGATATGCAATTTTTAATAAAATAAAGTAAATTGATACACAGGTATATTATGTAACTAGAAACACCCAGGAACTGTCCATATCCCTTTAATAGCAGGCCCTTATCCACTAAACCCGGATACCATCCAGCCGCTTAGATGTGAGATTTACTACCCTGCTTCCTCTAATACAATACTCACATTGCTCACATAGTTCCCTGTCCGTGGCGGATACCACTCCATGTTTTACACCGATGTCCCTCTCTCCGAGGCTTGCCTTGGATTACACTTGGTTTTCTTTGGCTGCCGGCCCCTGATTCCCCGCAGCCCCCAGGGAGCTACAGGCACTTTACAGTCATAACCGCTCATGAACAGCGAGAGCTGGCACTGCTGCACGCCAGGCATGGCTGGAGATGATTAACTTCTTCTCTGCCATAGGTATCCCCGGCATAAGATATTTTTAGTGCAACAAAAAACAAAATGAGACACCTCATAACAGACACAATGTACTAGTAGTAACACTAATAATAATAATAATGCCCGCTCAGGTGTGGTAGTCTAATTTTTTGCTCACTTGTGCCATTACAATGCCAGGCAAGTCCCCTCTGCGCAAACGTACATTTCGCCCATAAAAAGCTTCTCAATGGGAAGCTAAAGATCTCCCTAATGAGCAAAAAAACATGAGACTGCACCCTGATTTATTATCCTACAGGGCATACTCTTCAATGATGCCCATACTTGGCATCTATCACATTTTTGTTTAGTATCTGCAAAAAGGATTTAGGGAAACACCAAAGGTGGCCTCTTACTGGGCATGAGGAGAGCCGTAGCTGCCCACTGGCATAGAGGAAAGATTGGTTCTATTTAATCTGGTCTTCTGTGCAATGGGAGGCTTTGGTCTCCATTACTTCTCTTCTCTAAATCTGAGTTTAACCCTTTCACCAGAAGAGACCTGCAACTCATTGCAAAAATATGGGTTTCGTTACTGGAGAATCAGTTAATGTTGTCCATGTTTGAGCACAGGTGGGATTACCGATGCTGTATATGTCCTGAATTTACTCGTACAAACGTGCTTAAAATCTGGTATACGAGCAGTACTACCTAGTGTAACTGCTGCCTGACTTACATCACTTGTGTATTACAGGGAGGAGGAGGTGTCCCGCGTCCAGGAGCTGATTAAGAACCCTTCATATAAAGCCAACCCACTGGCCGCAGTGGGGGAGCATCTCTTGAAACGCATGAAACAGGAGCAGGAGGGAAATCTTCCCTAACTCCCACCCATAATCCTGATGCACTGCCAGACTGGGGTACCGGACCCTGCATCCAGACAAGGACGCTTGACCCTTAATATTGATTCATTTGTTTTTCAGTTGAGACACTTGTTTTTGATAGGTATTTGTAATAGTCTATACTCTATATACGAAAAAAATAAAACGACTCCTCTGCAGTCCTGTGTCATGGCAGAGAGACCCCACAAGACACGTCTCATCTTATTTACAATGAATATGTGTAACAAAGGCCTGTGTTTCCAGCGTATTATGTGTAGCTTCTTATTGTCCCTTAGGAGCCACCTGCATGGTGTGAAGCATCTTATTGCTCGTTGGCGTTTCCTGGAAGGTTTCTTCTGTAGAGCGTAGAAGCCTCCTGTATTGTATTTGGGGAAGGCTTTGCAATCCTTCCATTTCTTTCATGGCCTACAATTTGTACAGAATTTGATTTAACGAACTTGTTCTGATACTTGGCCATAAGTGGAAAAGTTCATAAATAATTATGAAATAAGTAACAGTGTATGGTTGTTTTCGAATAATTCTATTGTTATATTGTTCCGTAATATTTCCATTGTTTTAATTTTGCACTGAGATGGAATGGGGTAGACAGTTAAATGGACCATGAAGGGAAACATTTCTTGCTAATTATCTTCTTACACTCTCTAAGAGTCATTGACATATATAGCTCAATGTTAGAGTATCTGACTGCACTGAAGCAGTTCCTGGTTCAAATCCAGGCACTTTCTTTCTATTTTAAATATTTAATTTGTATTGAGTTCACAGGATGAAACTAAAAAAATGTATAAGACAATTTAGGGCTGTGCAGTGCATTTATAGTCACAGTCATCCATCACCTTGATATACGGTGTCCACCACTTGCACAGTATTGCAGCACATTACTTCTCCTCTCTAAAGCTGGTACAAGCTAAATCTGCATCGCAGCCTGAAACTGATGAGAGATCTCTGACTGCCGGACTCTGAAAGCACATGTCTCTTCTAGACCTTATCTCAACAACGCTTGATTGATTTCCCATATGAAACACCTCATTGGCTGTGTGAGACGACTCCAAGGACCAGCAATAACCTTACCTCCTATAATCCTTTCTCTAGAAGCAGCTGCTTTGGTATCTTCCAAGTTCGAGGTTCTGCAAGCTAACCATATTGCTCTGCAGTGCATTGCTGGCCTCTCTGCAAAAGAAAGGGTTAAAATCTGTTCTTTTAAATCACCACAGTATTTTTATACTTAAAATAAGCAGGCATATGCTTAAAAGGAGCCATGTATAAAATAGTATTGGATTAAAGAGTGAGAACACTATGGGCTCATTTGCATATCCCCACCCAGTTTCGTGCAGTACATTAACTATATGTCTTGGAATTCTGAGCTGGAAATAAGTGTTGTTAATCTATTTTAGGCATTCAAAGATAAACTCAAATGTACTATTTATTTACTATACTTAAAATAAGCAACATTTTTTGGGGGGGCAAAAAATATTATAACCCCTAATTTTACCTTTTAAATACAATTATGCTGGAATCTACCATTTTATATTCTTAGACTTTTTTTTGCAGAGGATGTTCTTATTTGCACAGAATGAGGCAGCTGAAAGTGCCAGATTTAAATATATATATATATATATATATATATATATATATATATATATATATATATTTTGTTCTGTAATATTTAACTTAACATTTTCACTGGCAGAGGGGGCAGAGCATTTCATGCCAGTGAAAGGGTTTGTTTATTTATTACTATTACTATTCTCCTTTATTTGTAAGGCCCCAACATATTCCATTAAGTACAAGGAAAAAACAACATTAACACACAGCACAAAATGGAGGGCTCTGCCTTTCAGCTTTAAAGTAAACATACATATAGCTTGTTCCTAGAGCACCCCCACAAGATTGAAAACTCACAAACTTACAGCCTAAAGGGTTTGTGTGCGATACAGGAGGGTGATAGATACAAGATGGCAGTGTGTAAGGCAATAGGCTCAAGCAGGTGGAGGTGTCTGTGTGTTACACTGTAGATTGTGGGTGTGACAGATATGTGTAGTGTGTGGTTGTGCATATTAAGGTCAAAGATGATGAGCTTAATAATAAAGATGAGTTTTTGAAGGTTTTGAGACAGGAGGATAATCAAGTGGAGCGTGGCAAGGAGTTCCAGATAATAGGGGCAGCACGAGAAATGTCCTGAAGGCGGGAGTGAGAGCACAGGGTAATTAGAGTGAAGAGGGCAGTTGGGGGAGCATTTGGAGGTGAGAACAGAGATATAATGGCGTACACTTGTTGAGGTTTATTCTTTTTATGCATAATCAAATTTGGGTCTGTCATTGAATGAGTTAAAACGAATATGGAGACTGAGAGTCAGACTGCCCATAATATAATCACAAATCAGATGAATCTCCAGCCACTAACTACCCCCAGAGCACATTCCACGCAGCATTTCCCAGACGGGTCCCTGTGGACTATGGATTTTGGCTTTTCCTGGACCTGGCACGTCAATCCATCCACTCATCAGCCAACCTGTGTCTGAGCTGGCATCAGTGTATATTGGGGATCCCCTGCGAGGGGTCCCCTGGAGGATGACCACATCCCACTGGCAGCTGTTTAGACCGTAGAACCTGTAGGTCTTGAATGGCACTGCTGCCAACTGTACAGCAGATGTGTCCTGTGTCTGGTGAGGCCAATGTAATTGTACTCTCCAAGAATGCTATTTTTGGGCACCACAAGTATGTGGGGAAAATCCAGCGCGTTTATATAAAGCAACAGTGCGAGTTTTGGGAAAGCAAATATCCCGATACTGTTTGTTTAAAAAAAAAAATTCAATAAATTATTTTACAGAGCAGTTACATTGTTACCTGGTAGATCACGGATCTTGTAATCATCCATCCCCGAAACCTCATGACCCCCAGGGAGAAGGGCAGAAAAATATTGGGATGAGACAGAGTGGGCCAGGAAAGGGACAATAATGAGGTAAAGTGACCCATTTATTACACTTTGGTCCTAGGCAGGGCTGTTCCTTTAGATGTATTAGTGATAATAGTTACATGATCTGATGCTCAGTCATCTCTGATTCTCCGCGATCCTATGGACAATAGGACGCCTGGCACAACTTACCTTATCGTTATGTGTCTGGTTGTGCTTATGTTCCCTATTTAGTTGTTCAGTGATGTCCTACTCTCCATGGCCCTATGGACGGTAGCACATCAGACACATGTCAGCTACTCTCATGTCAGCCCCTCTAAACTTCATCAAGTTCATGTTCATTGCTTCAATTATCTCATCTATCCATCTCCACCTTTGACTTCCATCTTTCCCAGCATCAGAATCTTCTCTAGGGAATCATGTCTACTCATGCATGATATATGAGCCTTAGCCTCATGATCAAACCTTACAGTGAACCGTTTGGCTTAATTTCCTGTAGTATTGATGTATTGGATCTTCTTGCAGTCCATGGGACTCTTAGTAGTTTTCTCCAACACCACAATTCGAAGGCGTCCATTCTTGGTCGCTAAGCCTTCTTTATGGTCCAGCTCTCACATCTGTATGTTACTACTGGAAATACCAGAGCTCTAACTATGCAGACCTTTGTTGAAAGTGTAATACAGTTGTGCTCAAAAGTTTGCATACCCTGGAAGAAATTGTGAAATTTTAGCATATATTTTTAAAATATTTTATTGAAGGATAGTGATCATATGAAGCCATTTATTATCACATAGTTGTTTGGCTCCTTTTTAAATCATAATGATACCAGAAATCACCAAAATAGCCCTGATCAAAAGTTTACATACCCTTGAATGTTTGGCCTTGTTACAGACACACAAGGTGACACACACACAGGTTAAAATGGCAATTAAAGGTCCATTTCTCACACCTGTGGCTTTTTAAATTGCAATTGGTGTCTGTGTTTAAATAGTCAATGAGTTTGTTAAGTCTCACGTGGGTGCACTGACCAGGCTAGATACCGAGCAATGGGGAGCAGTAAAGAACTGTCAAAAGACCTGCGTAACAAGGTAATGGACTTCATAAAGATGAAAATATATATAAGAACATACCCAAAGCCTTGCAAATGTCAGCCAGTACTGTTCAATCACTTATTAAGAAGGGGAAATTCTGGGATCTCTTGATACCAAGCCAAGGTCAGGTAGACCAAGAAGATTTCATCCACAACGGCCAGAAGAATTGTTTGGAATACAAAGAAAAACCCACAGGTAAACTCAGGAGAAATACAGGCTGCTCTGGAAAAAGACGGTGTGGTTGGTTCAAGGAGCACAATATAACGATACTTATACAAAAATGAGCTGCATGGTCGAGAGGCCAGAAAGAAGCCTTTACTGCGCCAATGCCACAAAAAAGCCAGGTTACAATATGCCCGACAACACCTTGACACGCCTCACCGCTTCTGGCACACTGTAATTTGGAATGACGAGACCAAAATAGAGCTTTATGGTCACAACCATAAGCGCTATGTTTGGGAGGGGTCAACAAGGCCTATAGTGAAATGAATACCATACACCTGTGAAGTATGGTGGTGGCTCGCTGATGTTTTGGGGGCTGTGAGCTCTAAAGGCACAGGGAATGTTGTGACAAGTGATGGCAATATGAATGCAGCATGTTATCAGAAAATACTGGCAGACAAGTTGCATTCTTCTGCACGAAGGCTGCGTGTGAGACTCTCTTGGACTTTCCAGCATGACAATGACCCTAAGCACAAGGCCCAGTTGACCCTCCAGTGGTTACAGCAGAAAAAGGTGAAGGTTGTGGAGTGGCCATCACAGTCTCCTGACCTTAATATCATCGGGCCACTCTAGGGAGATCTCAAATGTGCGGTTCATGCAAGACGACCAAAGACTTTGCATGACCTGGAGGCATTTTGCCAAGACAAATGGGCAGCTATACCACCTGCAAGAATCAGGGGCCTCATAGACAACTATTACAAAAGACTGCACGCTGGCATTGATGCTAAAGGGGGCAATACACAGTATTAAGAACTAAGGGTGTGCAAACTTTTGATAAGGGTCATTTAATTTTTTCTTTGTTGCCATGTTTTGTTTTATGATTGTGCCATTTTGTTATAGCCTACAGTTGGATATGAATCCTATAAGAAATAAAAGACATGTGTTTTGCAGCTCACTCATGTTTTCTTTAAACATGGTACATATATTATCAATTTGGCAAGGGTATGCAAACTTTTGAGCACAACTGTGTCTTTACATTTTACTAGCTTGTCCAAGCTTGCCATAGCTTTCCTCTCCAGAATGTCTTTTAATTTCATGGCTGCCATCGGCATCTGTTTATCCATAAGGGTATCTAGGGAAGGATACTGGAGTGGGTGACAGTTCCTTCTCCAGTGGACCATGATTTATCTGGCCTCTCTGCTATGACCTGTCCATCTTGGGTGACCCTACATGGTATAGCTCACAGCTTCATTGAGGTACCTTTCACCACTACAAGGTAGAGATCCAGAAAGGTTTACACCATACTATACTTTTACTTTTTGTAGCATATCATAGAAAGAAAATCTAACCCTGGGTTATGGTGCTGGCTTTTCACACAGGATCTTACCAAGATTTTGTCCTTTAGTAGTAGGATTCTTTTTGTCTATTTATTTGTACTCTTAATAAATCCTCACCATTTTTCGTAGCCCAGTTATAAAGTGTTACTTGAGAAACACAAACATCTTGAATCATAAGAATACTTTTTGTTGGGTGACTTTGTAACTGTAAATAGAATCTTCAATATAACAGATATCTTTGGGGATCTTCACATGAGGTGATAGGGGATGGCATGGATCTCCATCAGGGATTATAGGTCCACTGTACTAATAACCATACAATTAATGTAATCATTGAGTCTGAAAATGGCATAATGTATAATATGTATTTAATAAACTGATATAATGAATAATCTAGCCCACCTTTCCCTCTATCCTCCAACCAGAGTTCTCCCTCCACTGATAAAAACACATCCTCATATTCTCAGAAAGTGATGGAACCATTATATTATCTACATTAAAAAATTATATTTATAGAAATTTGATTTTCTCTAAAAATGTTAATGCCATGGCTTACCCAACTGCTAAGATTATTAGTTTGATATATACTTCACATGTGCAATTTATTCTTTAAAACTGGTGGGAAAAAAGAGTGATTTACGGTGGAGTGTCGATAACACTCTTTCCCCACCCTAAGCTACATGATGTAGTAGTAGTGTGTGTAGGTGTATGTATGTATATATGTATATGTGTATATATATGTATGTGTATATATATGTATATATATATATATGTATATGTATATATATATATATATATATATATATATATATATATATATATATATATATATATATATATATATATAGTGGATATAAAAAGTCTACACACCCCTGTTAAAATGTCAGGTTTCTGTGCTGTAAAAAAATGAGACAAAGATAAATAATTTCAGAACTTTTTCAACCTTTTAATGTGACCTATAAACTGTATAACTCAATTGAAAAACAAACTGAAATCTTTTAGGTGGAGGGAAGAAAAATAAAAAATAAAATAATGTGGTTGCATAAGTCTGCACACCCTCTTATAACTGGGGATGTAGCTGTGTTCAGAATTAAGCAATCACATTCCAAATCATGTTAAATAGGAGTCAGCATACACCTGCCATCATTTAAAGTGCCTCTGATTAACCCCAAATAAAGTTCAGCTGCTCTAGTTGGTCTTTCCTGACATTTTCTTAGTCGCATCCCACAGCAAAAGCCATGGTCCACAGAGAGCTTCCAAAGCATCAGAGGGATCTCATTGTTAAAAGGTGTCAGTCAGGAGAAGGGTACAAAAGAATTCCCAAGGCATTAGATATACCATGGAACACAGTGAAGACAGTCATCATCAAGTGGAGAAAATATGGCACAACAGTGACATTACCAAGAACTGGAGCTCCCTCCAAAATTGATGAAAAGACGAGAAGAAAACTGGTCTGGGAGGCTACAAAGAGGCCTACAGCAACATTAAAGGAGCTGCAGGAATATCTGGCAAGTACTGGCTGTGTGGTACATGTGACAACAATCTCCTGTATTCTTCATATGTCTGGGCTATGGGGTAGAGTGGCAAGACGAAAGCCTTTTCTTACGAAGAAAAACATCCAAGCCAGGCTACATTTTGCAAGTCTCCCAAAAGCATGTGGGAAAAGGTGTTATGGTCTGATGAAACCAAGGTTGAACTTTTTGGCCATAATTCCAAAAGATATGTTTGGCGCAAAAACAACACTGCACATCACCAAAAGAGCGCCATACCCACAGGGAAGCATGGTGGTGGCCGCATCATGCTTTGGGGCTGTTTTTCTTCAGCTAGAACTGGGGCCTTAGTTAAGATAGAGGGAATTATGAACAGTTCCAAATACCAGTCAATATTGGCACAAAACCTTCAGGCTTCTGCTAGAAAGCTGAACATGAAGAGGAACTTCATCTTTCAGCATGACAACGACCCAAAGCATACATCCAAATCAACAAAGGAATGGCTTCACCAGAAGAAGATTAAAGTTTTGGAATGGCCCAGCCAGAGCCCAGACCTGAATCTGATTGAAAATCTGTGGGGTGATCTGAAGAGGGCTGTGCACGGGAGATGCCCTCGCAATCTGACAGATTTGGAGTGTTTTTGCATAGAAGAGTGGGCAAATCTTGCCAAGTCAAAATGTGCCATGCTGATAGACTCATACCCAAAAAGACTGAGTGCTGTAATAAAATCACAAGGTGCTTCAACAAAGTATTAGTTTAAGGGTGTGCATACTTATGCAACCATATTATTTTATTTTTATATTTTTTCTTCCCTCTACCTAAAAGATTTCAATTTGTTTTTCAATTGAGTTGTACAGTTTATAGGTCACATTAAAGGTGGAAAAAGTTCTGAAATTTATCTTTGTCTCATTTTTTAACAGCACAGAAACCTGACATTTTAACAGGGGTGTGTAGACTTTTTATATCCACTATATATATATATAGCATGCATAAGCTTAAAGGAAGCCATGTTTGATGATGGCTACGGAATGAAGAGCGAGGCATTTGTGGCCATATTTGAGTGTCCCAGCTCAACTTCCCAGAATGCAGTGTAATAACTGTTTTTCTCGGAACTCTGGGCTGGAAGCAGGTTTTCTAACTTGCTTTAGACATTCAAGTGTGAACGCAGATGTACTTTTTATTTACTGTACTACTGTACGGTGGAGGGCTTCTATCGCTCTTTTGCCCACCATATTATATATGATTGTTGTGGTGAACTACCTACTCATAATTTCCACAACACAGGCTGAGATCCCGCTCCATGCTGATGATAGCCAGTAAGCTTGAAACAGCTGTACATGGATTGGATACTCAGCCTGTGTTTATTCCAACCTTGGCTTTGCATTAAAGCTGTGTAATACAGCATGCATAAGCTTAAAGGAAGCCATGTTTGATGATGGCTACGGAATGAAGAGCGAGGCATTTGTGGCCATATTTGAGTGTCCCAGCTCAACTTCCCAGAATGCAGTGTAATAACTGTTTTTCTCGGAACTCTGGGCTGGAAGCAGGTTTTCTAACTTGCTTTAGACATTCAAGTGTGAACGCAGATGTACTTTTTATTTACTATATATATATATATATATATATATTTATTTAAATATATAGAATTTGGGCAGCACAATTGATCAGTTAGACCTAAAGATGCTGGTGGACCAACATGGCGGATCCACATGGGCTCATGCTCTCAGGAGCGGAGAAAAGTGTTTGTTCCTTGAGGCGCCAGATATGTAAGTTCAACCCTGATGGTACCATTGTATATCTGCATAGATATGCCTACTTTTTGGCAGGAGCTGGTATCATTATGTTTGGGTGGCTCACATAGGACCCAGTTGCGTTTCGCCAGTTGAGACTTGTCATGACCACCAAGGTCTGCAACAGATTCCACTTCATTAAAGTGATTAATTCCCTGTATTTAAGCTTGATTGTAATCCAATGGCATCTGTGTATTTACCAAACACACAAATTCCTCCAGCCCCACATCTGTGGGCACACTCTGAGCGTCGGGGTCTTGGAGTCTGTAAAGCCCCCACTTCATGTGCGATGGTCTGTAAATCCGGGAACTGGAATGGAAACAAATCCTTGTGAGAAGCACTTGAGATTCACTGAGTGGATTTCCTGACATTCATCAAAAGCTACAACCAAATGCCTTTTCTCATTAATTATACAAATTACCCTAAAAATAAATCAAGACAAAGTAAATTGTTAAAGGAACAAGAAACATATTTTTTGCAAACATTTTAAGGAGAAAAACAGGAGCGTTTGTGCGTGAAAAAAAATCTTAAGGGGATATTGAAAGATTTTCAGGTCTTACAAGGTATATAAAATCCCTGTGTATCTTTTTACTTTTATGTAATTTATTTTATTAAGAAGTGTATTTACTGATTTAAATCAAACAAATAGTCCCTGTATGGGACTGGTCTCTGCAGTGTATGCAGATGCAGACTCTGTGGGTCTGGGAAGTTAAAATAAATAAAGACATTAAAGTTACTTTAAGTATAAAATGGCTTTATCAATAGCAACCGATTAAGACTAGCAATGCGGTTATAAATAGGATAAGCATGCCCAGTTTAAAAATAGTTTCATAGCTAAAGGGACATATAAAGCATTTATTCTTTGCTGTATCTGATAGAAGTTGTTTAATAATGTACCAGTGATCTGGGGGCTTGCCCCTGTCAGCCAATGAGCAGTAATATAGATGTAGGAGTCATACTTGTCTGGCAATGAAATCTACAGTCCTACCTACCCTCTCTGCATTTCCTTTTAGTTTCACTGTTTGTGCAGCTTTTTCTTAATATTTTTCATGCAAAAACACAATGTTGGCCATGCTTAAATTCATAAAAAATCATTTTGTTCCATGTCCCATTAAGTCTGTATCATTTATGATTATTTATACCAGCTAATCATGCTAATCTTGTGTTCATTACATTTTCATTAAATTGTACCTTTTCCGTGAGTTTAGCTTTCTAAACATATTTTGTCCAGTAGAAGCATAATGTCGATCTAGGACTAGTGTGGTCATATTTGATTTACTGTAATTTACATTTTGTGAGCCATAGAAGTTATTATGTGAGCCACAAACACTGTAAAGCTCTGTTCCCTCAGTAGGACTGAAGGAGTTAAGCTCTCTGCTCAGTAAATTAAGCACCTAGACAGACCTAATTTAAGCCTACTCCTGGAGTATGGGTGGGGCTTATGGACTATTTGCCGTTTTGTCTGACCTGGAGAAAGGCACACAGAGTGAGATAGCGGCCTGTAGCTTGTATCCACTTGGAGCAGAGTGGAGATCTGAAGACTATACAGGCCAGTGATTTTACAAACTATTGTGCTGTTTGTTTTGCTCCACCCATGTTTAGCTGGATGAGAGCTAGTGAAGTAATTGTATATCAGTTAAGGTTTTGCTTCAGGGGGGGGCCACAAGTATTATTTTCATTGATTTGTTTTGTGTTTTTGTTATCTTGTAACATAGCCACCATCAAACACGGTTACCAACCCAGAGGAGACTGGGACCTTGTCACAATATGTATATAATTATATATTTATATATTATGCGCTGTGCGAGAACGCGTATCCTGCAGTATTTTTCAGGAGCCTGCAGCACATTCTGTTCCCTTGAGGGTAAAACGTGTAACGGTTTTTCTTTCATTGACTTGCCTTGTTATTCCTGGAGCTAAAAATACCCCATGCCATTTCTGAGCAGCAAAGTTATCTGTCATTTTAATGAGCCTCTCGCTGACCCTTCTCGGGAAGCAGAGAAATGTGTTCAATGGAGATGTAAGTGACTGTATGGGGGTGAGCTGCCGGTGCAGGTGTAATAACCATAGGGAGATGGTGTGCAAATAAGGGGATAGAAAGCAGCTTGTTGGCTATGTGCACCAGCTTGAGAAGTAATGCCCTCAAGTACCTTAGCACAGACCCCCTGACTAGTTAAGACAAACAATGTGAGTAATGTGACAGTTGGATGTGGAGACAAACCCAGCACCCGAGGCAGGTTAACATTCATTTTCAAACCATTTTATTAATTGTTGATCTTATAAACATACATTTATTGGAATAACATGTGTTAAAGTGCTTTACCGTGTATTTACACTGGCCCTTTAATGTTATCATTATTCAGATCTACATGTACAGATCGACTTGAAGCTCCCACCATCTGCGACAATGTTCTTTACCTAAAGTCCAAACTTTCTTATAATAAATTGGCAATAAATAAACCCTCCTTCCATCATTGAATGAAGATCGCTACCGATTCATCTATTTTAATGCACAGGTACAACACCAATTATCCAACATCCAACCAGCAGTTGTCCGGCAAATGCATTAATCAGGCAAAATCCGCCCAGAAGTCGCTCCCGAGAGGAGTCACCAGACCAAGGAGAAACCGAAAAGTGCGCCAACACCACAGCCGCACAAGGGCAAACCCAACAGCGCCACAGGGTGTTCCCGCTGAAAACTTGTCCAGATTAAAGGAGGTGCCAGACCATCCATTGCCGGATAATATAAGTAGTAATGGTTAATATTTCAGGGGTAGCATTGTGGCCACCCGTCAAATGGCTAACCCATAAGGGTCAGTTCTATATGTGGCTGTGATCAGGACCATGAGAGGAAGATCAGTGCTTAGGAACATGAGATAGAGTTGTATCTTTACATTAGTATGGCCGAGCTGTTACTTATACATAGTTACAGTTATAGGTTAGTCTACCAGCAGTTATATGGTGTTGCATCTTTTGGTTTTACACTTATTATTAAGTGAGAGCCCTGATACACTGGGGACATTGTGCCGACTGCTGTATATTAATATTCATTGTTTAAAAGTAGATATAGAGATAGCTGACTGTATGTGGAAGTATACGACTAGCCAGGGCCCCCACCTGATTCAAATGCATTTTATGTAAATGCCTCCCAGTTATAATAAGGATTACTTGATGTATATAATAACATGGTTTTAGTCTGGGAATATAGAGTCTTTATTGTTTCTTATGGCCATCTTCTTGTGCTATGGGACATATTGGGGATCTGAAATAATTACTCAGTAATTGCATTTAGTAGTATTTTCCGTAGTAAATTCTGTTTGAGGTTAGCATAATTCAAAAGGTCAGGGCTGGAGAAAGAGCAAACACCCTCAGATCTCTAGATCACTCATTTTTATTGTTTGATATAAATGTTTTCTTTTAGTGTCCTCGTTTTTTAGTTAAAACTTAAAAAGTAAACATAGGTTTGTCATCAGATAAAAACTAGAAGGGCCATCTAACATGTCCATTTTATCTACCTAAAATCTTGATTTAATTAATCTCCATTAGGATTTTAGCCCAAGATTGGTTTAATTACTTTACTGTGTTTGATTCAACCACTTCCACTGAAAACCTGTTCCAGTTATCTACTACCCTTTTAGTAAAGTGCACTGTAATAAGACTAACAGGAGAGATGGTTTGTGGGATAGATGAGTTAAATGGACATGGAGTTATCATATCCCTGGGTGTCTATATAGTGACATGGACTTATAAAATCAAACAAATAGTCCCTGTATGAGTCTGCCCTCTGCAGCGTATGCAGACACAGACTGTAGGGCTGGATTTGTAGCCTATCAGGGACCAGATGGTCACTGATTGGTTAGCATAAGACACTGCACACCCAGTATGTGTCTGCATATGCTGCAGAGGGCAGACCCATACAGGGAATATTTGTTTGATTTTAGGCAGTAAATTCAGAGCTTATAAGCACTTCCTAATATAATAAAGTCCATGTCAGTAAATAGATACCCGGGGATATTATATACAGAGTAACACCCAGGACCCTTCCATATCCCTTTAATGCAGGCGTGTAAGTCAGTAAGTGATGCGCTCAGGCCAGGATATAAATCGTACCTGGTGTAAAGCTGTTAGTCAGCACTGTTTTTCATGGATTTGGCCCCGTGTTGTGTGAATATTTGCTGACCAAACACTGCTACGCTCGGCCGAGCTCACGTTATATTTAGGGAGAGCTGTTACAAGGAGATGGCACAATATAAATACAGTCATTTTCTTTCCTTGATTTGCATTATAATGTCATCCTGGCTCCTAATTAGCAGCGTGTGCAGGGCTCAGATAACGGCAGCAGATGGGAAATTAATTAAACCCGTATAAAAGCCACGGACAAAGCCCAGTGTGTGTCCAGCTGGGTGAGGGGGAACTCCCAGATTAACTTTATGGCCACTGCGGCTGTTGCCCAAATTTGGGGTCATCACAAGGTTATACGCCCAGGGATGGATCCCCCCGCAGCCAGATAAATATTGCTCCTGGCACCACGTCTTGTTGGCCAAAACCTGGCAGGAGAACTGGGAAACGCAGAGCTCAGCGTGAGCCCGGCCATCAAAGGCGGCCCGCCCCCAAAACTGGGCAATTTGTACCCAAAATAGCAAACAAAATACGTCTTCGCTAGCAGGTGGTCTTGGGGGGTTCCAGATGTCTGCAGTTCCAGGCCCAGGAGTGTTTCTATTTTCATTTTATTGCCTTGTTTGTGATTGGATTAGAGCCGGTGTCAGTGATACATTGTATTCATTTACCCAAAATATTACAATGTGTCTGACAATGTGGCCCTGTTATTTTGTGTCTCCAGGTTTTCATAATATAATAATACGATTTATAGCATTGACGAGTCTCTGTGACTATTATTATTTACTAGCGACTTGCCTGTCAAAAATGACAGCAATAAAATTGTAAGCCAGGAAGCGTAGGAACGCCCTGTGTCTCTTTCCCACTGTCCCTTTCCTGTGTGTTTCTCCTCTGTGTGTCTGCTGAATGTTTGTGTGGGGAGCGCTGACTGTTGTTTGTCTTATTTTCAAAGTCCCGCGTGCCTGGCTTTCCTCAGTCTCGTTTTCATCCAGTTTCAGAATCTTTTACGTTTTTCAGCCGCCATTTTTTTTCTTGCGCAGTCGATTTTCAAGGGGCGAAACACGTCAAATAAGGCTTAAAATCGATTGCAACCTCACTCCCAGGCTTCCTGGCTCTCCCCCTGTGCTGTGTGTGAATGTGTTTTTATTCATTTTTTTATTATTTTTCTTGTTTTTCGATTTTTCGTGGGTCGGCTGTTAAATTTGTATTTTTCCAAGGTCGTATTTTTCTCCCCGAGTTCGCATGTGTTGAGGCTTGCAGGGCAATGAGCGCCTTCGGAGCTCGGAAGGCTTCAATGCCTCAACGGCTCGCCTCGCTTTGCTGTTGATCTGGGCATGCTCCTGTGGTTTATCATCCTTCCACGCTCTGTGAGAGTCATCACCAGCTCTTATCTGCTTTAAAGAACCCCTTATAGACCTTTATTTCAAAATATAATTTTTAGAAGAACTGCACTTAAAGATAGACTTGATGGTTGTTGAAGCGGGAGAAGACAGGAAGCTTCTATCTGTAAATGTGGCATCTAAAATGGACAGTGCTTTCTACTGTAGTAATGGAAAGCTCATTAGTTTAAAAGAAAAAACACCCTCCTGAGTCAGAACAAGGCCGAATCAGCAGAGAAATGAAAATGGAACCCTGCAGTAAAATAAAACTGCATATAAAAGTGAATAATGGAAAGGTTATATTTATTTATTTTATTGCTTTCCGAGTTTATTTTTCCATTATTAAATTTCATTATTTATTTCCTTTATTTATTTATTGCTTTTTAAGGTCATTTTTTCCAATATTAAATTTAATTGTTTAAAATACCAATTAGAAATAAATTGAACAGGCACATTTGGGTGCTATTAAGTTGAGAACGTTCTAGTGAGTTGAAATCGACACAGACCCTATGCTAATCTATGGAACATGTTCACTAAGGTGTAGCAAAGTCTGAAGGAGGCTTAATAGAATGACATAGGAATTAGAGACTCCTGACCTCACAAGTAAGAAATCCCTCACTTATACTTATTATATTGGAAACAGAATATCTAAAATATATATAATACATGGATAAGTAACATTATTATGACCATATCATAATATCTTGAATACCCACCGTGTGCCGCACTGCCAAAAGCTAGACGGCCTGGCAGTGAGTCGATAAGATGCTGGAAGGTTGGCAAGGGTACCTGGAGCCATGTAGATGCAGTGTGTCCGACAGCTGCTGAAGAGTGTGTGGTGGAGGATCCATATGGCGAACATGGAGATCGAGGCGGTCCCACAGTTTCTAGATGGAGTCTGGGCAATTTGGAGGCCAGAGAAGTACTTGGAAGTCTTTGCCGTGCTCCTCCAACCCTCCCAGACAATGCTGGCCTTATGACACGTTGCATTGTCCTCCTGGAAGATCCCATTCGCTCCAGGGAAGACAGTCACTTGATCTGCAAGGATGGATAGATAACCCAGTCAGATGAGAGTTCCTTCAAGAGGTATGAGTAGACCCAGACCATAACGTTGCCGCCACCAACTTGTGTTCTTCCGACAATGGTTGCAGAGTGTTTCGCACCTGACTCACCAACGTCTGTCCAGTCGATGGAGCAGAAAACATTACTCATCAGAGAAGGCAACCCTTTGCCAATCAGTTGAGGTCCAATTTTGCTACTGTCGTGCAAATTGAAGCCGTTTCTGATGATGACCCCTCGTCATCATGAGTGCAGTGACCGGGCGTTTGCTTCGGAGCCCCATACGCAGCAGGAATCGATGTACTGTAATTTTAGACCAGGGGTGTCCAAGTTCGGTCCTGCTGGGCTGCACACAGGCCTGGATTTTAGGATAGCCCTGGTGAGACTATCATTTCTTCAGTCATCCTAATTGACTCATCTGTGCACATAAAGGAAATCCACAAATCCAGGCCTGTGTGCGGCCCAGGAGGACCGAACTTGGACACCCCTGTTTTAGACCTATGTCTTGTAGTCCCCTGGTTCATTTGGACGGTGAGATGCCCAACTTTAGCATGTCGGCTGGCCCTCACACACCTTTGCAACCTCTAACACCAATGGCATGTGGCGCTCTGCAATTTCAAAGCTGTTATTCGCAATGTGTGTCCAATCACGGGACACTTTAACCACAGCAGCAAATGAACAGTTGACAAACTGCGCTATTTCAGCAATACTGACACCCTTGCCCGAAAGCCAATGATCATCCCCTTTTCAAAGTCAGATAAATCTCATGTTTTACCCATAAGTAGACTGCAATCATAATAATTTGACTTGATCACATACAATAAGATATGAAGAGTATTTCAAGATCTGCTTTTTGAGAATGAGCAACCTCTACTGAAAGAGCTCTGTCTTCTCAATCCTCCCCCAATCACCATTCCAGTTCCTGCTAATTCCATCACCATGGACAGGAAATTTCAATAGTGAACTGTATATCTTGATAATAATGTATCTGATGCGATTATCGAGCTGTGGACAGGAAATTCAAATAGTATAAGTGAGGTAACTAGTTTAGAAGGGAACTTTGAATGTGTTTATCTGTCTGATGTAATTACCAGCTCACTCCCCAGATTGGCCAGTGAGGTATTACAGGGGGCTGATTGAGATATCTGGTTAAGGGCAGGTAATATAATCATGACTGTGGGTTGAACCAAAGTTGTATTGTTCTGTTTGCTGATAAATGTTCCAACTTTTCCCAATAAAGGCTCTTCTAAGGAACATAATCACGATGGTCTCTCTCTTATATCCTCTGTTTGTTATTTTTATCGCCTTGTTTCCTATTCTGCATCCTGATGGTCCTGGAATAGAAGCCGGTCACCTAGAAGCCCAGCCACTCCACGGTCCAAGGCAGGATTCCTGAAGCCAAGGCAGGAGCATTCTGGAGCTGCGTTGGACCCCCTCCCCTGGGTTGTAACAGAGTACAGGGTGTGAACCAAGCCATCGAGGGCAAGCGTGGGGCAACATGTCAAAAAACTGAATTATTAGTGTGAAATATTTCTAGTCAATACACGTTCACTTCTATAATTAGGACCTAACATTGTAAATAAAATTCCTGCACTTAATATCCTAAATATCTTTCCAAGAATGGCTTCCATTCTGAGGAGGAAGAAGCAGTTGGGGCAGGTCTCACCTCGTAGGAACTGATCTCCCCATCAGAAACCTGTCAGTGATGTCACCCACCTGAATATCACAAAGTGTAATATGTTTTCATATCCTGACATGTCTTCAGTACCAGTCTGACCGTTCTCTTGGAATCTTAATTTTTTTACACTTATTTTTATTCAAAACATTTAGGAAATAACAGATTTCACCTTAATGTTCGCTTAATTTTCTTAATAATAATTAATAAATGCATCCAGTAAGGTCACCAGAGGTCACTGTCAGAAATCAGTCCTGAAAGTAACACCTACAGCAGGTGACCAGCACATGGGGTGCCTGGAGACTATTATCACACAGTAACTCTGCAGGTGCTCCTTATAACCTATAGCTGTAGCCGGTGGCAGTTTCTTGGGCCAATGTGAGTGGGGGGCTTTCAATCCTCTTTTGCTTTGTTGGTTCAATACTGTGAGGTTGTTACTATATGATCCTGAACCTCTATGAGTGTGGCCATGCTTTGCGTGTCTTGGACATCTACTAGCCTCATCACCCTTTATCAATTTTGGACATCTGCCAGCCTGACCACCCTTTGCTGGTCTTGAACCTCTGCCAGTTTGACCACCCTATGCCTGTCTTAGACCACTGCCAGTCTTGTCGCCCTTTACCTGTCTTAGACCACTGCCAGTCTTGTCACCCTTTGCCTGGCTTGAACCTCTGCCAGTCTGATCACCCTTTAACTGTCTTTGACCTCTTCCAGTCCGATCAATCCTTGCTCGTCTTTGACCTTGGCCAGTCTGACCACCCTTTGCTGGTCTTGGACCTCTGCCAGTCTGACCACCCTATGCTTGTCTTAGACCTCTACCAGTCTGACCACACTTTGTCTATTTTGGACATCTGCCAGTCTGGCCACCCTTTGCCCTATTGGACCTCAGTCAGTCTGGTCACCCTTTTCCCTCTTGGACCTCTATCAGTCTGGCCACCCTTTGCCCTCTTGGACCTCTGTCAGTCTGGCCACCCTTTGCCCTCTTGGACCTCTGTCAGTCTGATCACCATTTCCCTCTCTTGGACCTTTTCCAATCTTGTCACCTTTTACTGGTCTGTCCACCCTTTGCCCTTTGGGCCTCTGTCAGTCTGGCCACACTTTGCCATCTTGGACCTCAGTCAGTCTGGTCACCCTTTTCCCTCTTGGACCTCTATCAGTCTGGCCACCCTTTGCCCTCTTGGACCTCTGTCAGTCTGATCACCCTTTCCCTCTCTTGGACCTTTTCCAATCTTATCACCTTTTACTGGTCTTGGACCTCTGCCAGTCTGTCCATCCTTTGCCCTTTGGGCCTCTGTCAGTCTGGCCACACTTTGCCATCTTGGACCTCAGTCAGTCTGATCACCCTTTTCCTGTCTTGGACCCTTTCCAATCTTATCACCTTTTACTGGTCTTGGACCTCTGCCAGTCTGTCCACCCTTTACCTTTCCTGGACCTCTGCAATCAAAAAATGAATATGTGTGCCATAGAATAACTCCGCACTTGTAGAGGCCTCAGTCTAGTAATATGGCCCAGTGGGTACGACATTGATAATAATATACCTGACAGTATTATTCTGATTCCATCCAAGCAGTCAAATATTACCTAAACCCGAGCAGACTGAACATGAGACAGCCGTGACGTGCACAGGTGTATCCTGCCAGGTGGGCAAGGGTGGTACCCTAGTGATAGAGCCGAGTTATTATTTCTAGTCAGTACATGTTCAGTAATCTGTCATCTACAGTTAGGATATTGGATAATGATAAAGTGCGGCCATTTCCTTCATTAAACTGGAGCAGTGGTTATAAAACATTTTTTTTTGTTAACGGACCACCATAAGACTTCTACACAAGATCGTACGGGGTACAAAATACACTATTAGGGATGGCGCTAAATGCTCCACACCCGCGTCACACATAGACAATCGCCGCAACTAATAACATTACCTTTCCAAAATGCAGAATTACACACCTAAACAAACGCTTTGCGCTCGCGCACGCAGCCTATTTATCCTACACAGGCTACACGACCAATACACACACAAAAAAACGCCAGACACATAAGACTTTTACACAAGCCCGTACGAGGTATAAAATACACTATTAGGGAGGATGCAAAATCTTCCACACCCACCTCACACGTAGACAATCGCCGCCATTTCAAAACACTAACTTACACAATGTGGAAGTACACAGCTACACCAACGGCTTCCCCTCGCGCACGCAGCCTATTTACACTACACACTGCACACATTGCTGACACACCTCAGCTCAGCAAGAGTGCAAATGTACATTGTATGCTGCAGGGACATCAAAACAGATTGTTAGCTCTTCAGCATATTGGTTGCTGCATATATTCATTACAAAGAGGTAAAGTATATGAATTTATGATTTTATTCATTAATTCATTATCATGAAAAAAAAAAAAGGACCAGACGTCAGGATCGCAATAAACGTCGAAGGCCAAGGGTGGTCAGAGGAGCAAAAGTACACCAGGGGAGAGGCTCGCAATGAGTGCCAAAAGGCGATCAGCGCAGACCTTGCAATGAGCGCTAAAGGGGCTCTGATAAACAAAAATACACCAACCGAGAGGCTCGCAATGAGCGCCGAAGGTGCTCAGATGACCAAAACACTTATTTTGTGTGGCAAACAGCATTACCTACCTTACAATTTTATTACCGGCATTTTTTGACAGGCAATTCGCTAGTAGATAATAATGATTATCTGAGCACAACTCCTCATGCTCCAAGCTATCAGGAAGTGTAGCAATCAGAAACATGAAATCCCTCCGGTACCTTCTTCTATGCTCACGGGTCACATGGCGGATAATGTCGCTAGTTTATTACATATCATATTCAGAACAATCCACTTGCACACTCAGCCCGGACATGATCTTATTACTAAATTATAAAAAGAAAATGGTGTGAGAGCATCTATATTTAGCTATTTAATAAAGATAAATACCGAAGTTGCTATGATATCTCAAAAGAAAAAAGGAAAGAAAAAAAGGGCAACTTGTGATAGGATAAACTTATTGTATCAATATCCAATTTATGGAGAGTAGGAGTGATAACCAGAGGAAATTCCTCATATCAATAATATACTAGAAAAAGGCAACATATAGGTAAACCAAGGGAGCCACTCATAGAATGGCCTAGGGTTGTACACAAGACATCACCTAATGGCCAAACCATTCAAATCATAGCAGACCCCAAAAGCTAGCCACTGCTAGTAAAAACAACATGATAGCGGGTACTAGATACTTTAATTCAAAATAATCAGTAAAAAACCGAGGCACGAGAAGAGGGAAGAGGGAAAAAGGGGGAATGAAAAAAATGAAAGAAAAAAAGGGAGAAGGGAAGTGTAACGGTACCCCCCACACATAGAAGGGGGCGCCCAGGCCTTTTTAGCCGATCCGCCCGTCCAGTGCTATAGGGACAGCTACTGCAGGACACCCATTCCCCCAAGAACTGGATCCAAGGGGAAAATACTCCAAGCCTGCAACTGGAACCTCACGAATAGCCGCTAGCAGCTGAACAGGAAAGCACCCCCAAAGATGGGACACTCCTGGCAGTCAGTCTGCAAAGCATCCCATGAATTCCCCCAAGCACGAGACACACGCTCTGTGGTTGAGGGTCAAGCAGTGAACTCTCTTCTTTATTAAAAACCAAGACATATATAAAAAACCCATTTCCACATACACCGTAGGGGCAGTGACTACCTTTGGTCAACCCCTAATTACCTATGGCCAATCAGACAGGGTAGGAACCATGAGACTCCTCCCATGGGCCACCCCCCAGGCATGGCTACCATGCTCATTCTCACCAAGACTGTCCTCATGGAAACTTCCTGTTTGCTTCCTTGTCTATGCCCCTGGGAAACCCCATACTGGCCCTTTGTTCAAGTCCTGGCGACACCCTGTGTTTACCTAATGGGGGATGGTCAGAATCTGTAGCACATATCTACACATTTTTCATAACTTTAAAAGTATGCATCACATTCACATAAAACATACATTTTCAGAATCAGCATACTCCAAATACAAACATGTGTGAAAATGATACAAATTGGTCCAGTGGTTCAAAAGTTAGATCACAGTCCTTTCTGACAAAATGGAGCATGGCTTTGTATGTCTTTGTAGGTGGAAAGTCAACGTGGGCCGTAGTCAAAAGGCAGAATGTGGGCCTTTAAGCTTCTCCAATTCGCATTGACGAGACTGATCTCGTCACATCTCTCCCCCTTTCCAAAAAGACTAACCGGATATCTGACCTCCTGCCGGCCAGATTCCGGGTTAGTCTGGAAGGCCAACCACAAAACACAATCAGCAGTACAGCCCACCCACAATAACTGGTTACTACACCTGGGTAGAGGAGAAACTTGTCCATGTCCAGGTGCCTCACCACGGCTGTGCTGGGCACTGGTAAGCAGCCTTGGTGGGTTGCTGAGTGGGCAGAGACCAGCGGTACTCTGCCCTGGTGCCAGCGCTACCACGTAAGTAGCCTGTTTGGGGCCTGGTTGTAGGGTGGGGAGACCGACGGTCTCCCCTTTGGCTAAACAGCCCTGTTGCTGGGGGACAGGACCGACCGTCTCTGCCCCTGGTAGCTCAGCCTGTTGCTGGAGAATGGAGTCTGAGCTCTCAATTCCCTGCAGCTCACCCTGACGCTGGGGAATGGAGACGGGGCTTCCAATTCCATGCATATCACTCTGTCGATGGGGAATGGAGTCTGAGCTCTCAATTCCCTGCAGCTCACCCTGACGCTGGGGAATGGAGACGGGGCTCCCAATTCCATGCATATCACTCTGTCGATGGGGAATGGAGTCTGAGCTCTCAATTCCCTGCAGCTCACCCTGACGCTGGGGAATGGAGACGGGGCTCCCAATTCCCTGCATATCAATCTGTCGATGGGGAATGGAGCCTGAGCTCTCAAATCCCTGCAGCTCACCCTGACGCTGGGGAGGGAGGACGCTGCTCTCCTCTCCTTGCAAGGTACACTTCCGCTGGGGAGGGGAGACAATGCTCTCCACTCCCTGCACTTCACACTGGCGCTGGGGATCTGGGCTAGCCACCCAGCATCCCTGTAGGGCCGGTGGAGAGACCTCGGTCCCATCTCCACCTGCCGCCTGGGATTCCTCCCAATAAATCTCTACAATATCTTCCCAGCTGAAGGGGTCTGGATCTGGGTCTCTCACCTTGTTGTAATGCTGAGCCTTCCCAATGGAGTGGAAGAGATCTCGGTAGTCCCTCTCCAGTTCCCACTCCAGGGTTGCTAGGTGAACAAGGTCTTGCTCTACCTCATGGGGGTCATCCCAGTCATGCCTAGCCTCCCTCTCATAGAAAATATCCTCAAGTCTGGTCTGCGCAGGGCTCCCAAAGTCAGGCTCTGCAAATGACTGCCATAACAACCCAGGACCACCAAACTCCTCTCCCTCTGGCTTGTCATGCTCGGCTGTCCAGGGTGTATACTGTGCCATATACCACCAGAGCGCCTGGTAGGCATCCTCCAGCCATAGCTCCTGCCATGCACGGAGCTTTAGTTCCTCCACCCATTCCTCAAGGGGCTGCTCTCCCAGGAAGGGCATGCGCAGGGCCACTTGCTTCTGCAAACGTTGCTCTTCACTGGGGAGACTCTCACCCCGCTGGTATTGTACATTATCCAGGGCCTGGTACCAGATGCCTTTCCTTAATGCATCCCGGCCATCCAGGTCCTCATCCTCGTATAGCACTGCCGGTTCCATTCTGCTGCTTTTAGGGTCGCTGTGCTGGGACATGCGTTGCCCCCAACTTGTAAATCCACAGAATGGTGTCTCCTGTAGCTGTCCTTCTGGCTGTGGGAACAATTCCGCCGCTTGCCACCAGTGTAACGGTACCCCCCACACATAGAAGGGGGCGCCCAGGCCTTTTTAGCCGATCCGCCCGTCCAGTGCTATAGGGACAGCTACTGCAGGACACCCATTCCCCCAAGAACTGGATCCAAGGGGAAAATACTCCAAGCCTGCAACTGGAACCTCACGAATAGCCGCTAGCAGCTGAACAGGAAAGCACCCCCAAAGATGGGACACTCCTGGCAGTCAGTCTGCAAAGCATCCCATGAATTCCCCCAAGCACGAGACACACGCTCTGTGGTTGAGGGTCAAGCAGTGAACTCTCTTCTTTATTAAAAACCAAGACATATATAAAAAACCCATTTCCACATACACCGTAGGGGCAGTGACTACCTTTGGTCAACCCCTAATTACCTATGGCCAATCAGACAGGGTAGGAACCATGAGACTCCTCCCATGGGCCACCCCCCAGGCATGGCTACCATGCTCATTCTCACCAAGACTGTCCTCATGGAAACTTCCTGTTTGCTTCCTTGTCTATGCCCCTGGGAAACCCCATACTGGCCCTTTGTTCAAGTCCTGGCGACACCCTGTGTTTACCTAATGGGGGATGGTCAGAATCTGTAGCACATATCTACACATTTTTCATAACTTTAAAAGTATGCATCACATTCACATAAAACATACATTTTCAGAATCAGCATACTCCAAATACAAACATGTGTGAAAATGATACAAATTGGTCCAGTGGTTCAAAAGTTAGATCACAGTCCTTTCTGACAAAATGGAGCATGGCTTTGTATGTCTTTGTAGGTGGAAAGTCAACGTGGGCCGTAGTCAAAAGGCAGAATGTGGGCCTTTAAGCTTCTCCAATTCGCATTGACGAGACTGATCTCGTCACAGGAAGAAAAAGGAAGATGTAGAGAAATATATAATAGGGTGCTAGAGTGGTGGGACATATGTTGTATAAATGTCAGGATGAAAAAGGGGATCGCACTGTAAGAGAGTCCCTATCCATATTGCAAAAAAATGGAAATCTAACCATAAATTATTATAATAATCCTTATTAAAAATAATAGGACGGTATCGTATTTATAATAAACATCAACTGACTATAAAATAGGAGTCTCACGATGGTATATAGATTGATACTAAGGTATCAACATATATAACATACTTATAATATCAATCTTAATCAGGCAAACTTGGCCTTTAAAATAATATATAATACATACTATAGCATATAGCTGCTCTTCTTATGGTGCTAATAGTTCAGGCTGGGTACACTTAAACTATAAATGATTAGTAATTTGTGATTAGACATATAATGGGCTTAATTCTAAATACATGCATGGTAAATGTTTGATATAACTTGAGATATAGATAGTAATTGTAACGGAACCCATCACTGTTTTACCCTGTTTTATGGTTATTTAATTATTATGGTTAAAATATGATCCTACTGTTATACTGTATGTATGTTGGTTTATGCTCTGCAAAATATTAGCCCAGACTATTGCAGACCTTGGCATAATAGATAATCCTATTACAGAGACTCCTCATAAGATAAGGAAGTCTCTTGTATAAAGTGTTTTCATTATCCGACATAAGAACAAAGAAGTATAATCTGATCAATGTCTGATTGTATCAAAGTAGCCAGGTAACCTCCGGGGGGTGTGACCACACCTATTGTCTCTCTATGTGTATTGTGTGGCCAACTATGGGGGATGTGTATTACCTGTGGCCAAAGAGATGTGTATATATATTTCTGTAAAGGTAAATAAAGACAGTATCATTTGACTCCCAATTGAGTGTCGTCCAATATGGGAGGTCGGGGATGGTGAGACTGTAGTGCTTCTTGGATATTTTACCGTATACCAGCGGAGATATTGGATTCTTGTTCCAACTCCGTTACAGTAATGTTTAGCATAACTTCTAAAAGAAGAATATGACTTATAAGCAACTAACGTTGCTCTACAGAAATACCTATTAGTGGCCAGTCTATTTCTGTAATAATCCCTGCCCACAATATGGCTGTTTGAGAATCAAGACAGATTTCTACTAAATCACCGTGGCATGTCAGTATAATGAAGACTCCATATATAATAACTAATTGCTATATCAAGTAACACTAGATACTCACTGCGTCCTGGCATATATGGGTAGGGAACTCTCTCAGGTCCCCCCTCAAACCTGCTGCGTTCGAGCTGCTCCTACGTCCGCGTTACTCGTCCTCAGCGTCTGACGTCACTCGTCAGTGACGTTCAGACTCCGCTCAGCACACCAGAGGGGTAGCGCATGCGCAGTTCACGTATCGCGCATGCGCAGTCGCCGACGCGCGTTTCGCGAACCTAATCTCTTCCTCCAAGGGCTGTGTCTTTCACTCATCCCCTTACCCTTTAAATAGAAGCCAAATTGGCCTCATTCAATTAAAGTTAAGAATGCATCAGAAAAAGGACTACTTCTATTTGAAATATAGTTCCAACAATAGGGGTAACCATATATAGAAGAAAAAATATACTGTCTTTATATACCAAAAGCCTCAATTAATTTGATATAAACAAGATAATGATATGCATAAAATTATTACTGGTTGTATAAGAATATGATCTTATTACTGATCTCTTTACATTACGCATAATTAGTAGGTGTGTATTCTGCTGATTGTGCTAATTATAGTATTAATTTAATTTACCGTACATATGTCTTAGACCTTGACATACTTTTCAAAACTAACAATGGATAAAAAATCCCAAATTCTGGCTGAATTGTAATGACGCGCGCAAATTAATTAATTAAAAACAATATGTACAGAACGACTAATTAAGGCTTATCCTCTCACTCCTCCCTATATTGTCTACTGTTTATGTTTAAAGGGCCAGTGTAAGCACCAAGAAAGGGCTGTGAGTTCACCACTTTGGTTAAAAAAAATGTGTGTTTATAAAGTCATCAATAACACCATTTGCAAATAAAATGTTTTTATTATTATTATTACTTATTATTATCCTTTAATTTTCGCCTGCCTGAGGTGCTGGGTCTGTCTCCGCCTCCCCCTGTCACATGACATTTAATTATACAGGAGTTAGGATTTAGACATTCCATTCATCTATTTAATTTTGTAAAATCAGAAAATAAACACAATTAACATCACTAATGACATCACAGGTGGGCGTGGTCACACAGCACAGGGATAGGGGGAGATAATTCACGCTACTGAATAATTAAACAACTGCCTTTCTATTGCTTCTGGACAAACAATGTGAGTGATAGGAGCGAGGTAGACCCAGCACATCAGGCAGGTAACATTCACTTTAATATTATTTTATTTACAGATTGTTTTATTGTGGTTTATAAACATGTATTTCTTGAACTAGATACACACAGCCCTTTACCTGCCATTTACACTGGCCCTTTAACAAGTGCAGAGCCGAATAATCATCTGGCAGCATGACACTGCACAGTCAGTACTACAGAGCTGTGTCTTCATGAGCTGCAGAGGATGGACCCATACATGGACTATTTATTTGATTTTAGCCAGTAAAAACAGAGCTTCTAAGCACTTCTTCATAAAATAAAGTACATAAAAGCTAATAGACACCCCGGGTCCACTATAATATTTACCAAAAGGTCTGTAATGTCTGTGCAGAGATAAGGGAGAGAGAGAGACAACACAGAGAGTGACAGGAGAGAGAGTCAGAAGAGGTAGAGAGAGACTGGACATAGAGAGGGAGACAAACATACACTGGACATAGAGATAGGGGGGAGAGAGACAACACAGAGAGTAACAGGAGAGAGAGTCAGGAGAGGGAGAGAGAGAGAGAGACAACACAGAGAGTAACAGGAGAGGGAGTCAGGAGAGGGAGAGAGAGACTGGACGTAGAGATAGGGGAGAGAGAGAGAGAGACTGGACATATAGAGGGAGACAAACATACACTGGACATAGAGATAGGGGGGAGAGAGACAACACAGAGAGTAACAGGAGAGAGAGTCAGGAGAGGGAGAGAGAGAGAGAGACAACACAGAGAGTAACAGGAGAGGGAGTCAGGAGAGGGAGAGAGAGACTGGACGTAGAGATAGGGGAGAGAGAGAGAGAGACTGGACATATAGAGGGAGACAAACATACACTGGACATAGAGATAGGGGGGAGAGAGAGAGAGACTGGACATAGAGAGAGGGAGACAAACATACACTGGACATAGAGATAGGGAAGAGAGAGAGAGACAACACAGAGAGTGACAGGAGAGAGAGTCAGGAGAGGGAGAGAGAGACTGGACATAGAGATAGGGGAGAGAGAGAGAGAGAGAGACAACACAGAGAGTGACATGAGAGAGAGTCAGAAGAGGTAGAGAGAGACGGGACATAGAGATAGGGGGGAGAGAGAGAGAGAGACAACACAGAGAGTGACAGGAGAGAGAGTCAGGAGAGGGAGAGAGAGAGACGGGACGTAGAGATAGGGGGGAGAGAGAGAGAGAGAGAGAGACAACACAGAGAGTGATAGGAGAGAGAGTCAGGAAAGGGAGAGAGAGAGACAACACAGAGAGTGACAGGAGAGAGAGAGACTGGACACAGAGAGGGAGACAAACATACACTGGACATAGAGATAGGGGATAGAGAGAGACTGGACATAGAGAGAGGGGAGAGAAAGAGAGAGAGACAACACAGAGAGTGACAGCAGAGAGAGTCAGGAGAGGGAGAGAGAGAGAGACTGGACATAGAGAGGGAGACAAACATACACTGGACATAGAGATAGAGGAGAGAGAGACAACACAGAGAGAGTCAGGAGAGACAGAGATGAGAGAGACAGGAGAGGGAGAGAGAGAGACTGGATATAGAGAGGGAGACAAACATACACTGGACATAGAGATAGGGGAGAGAGAGAGAGACAACACAGAGTGACAGGAGAGAGAGTCAGGAGAGGGAGAGAGAGAGAGAGAGAGAGAGAGAGAGAGAGATAACACAGAGAGTGACAGGAGAGAGAGTCAGGAGAGGGAGAGAGAGAGACTGGACATAGAGAGAGGAAGACAAACATACACTGGACATAGAGATAGGGGAAAGAGAGAGAGAGACAACACAGAGAGTGACAGGAGAGAGGGTCAGGAGAGGAAGAGAGAGAGAGACGGGACATAAAGATAGGGGAGAGAGAGAGAGACAACACAGTGACAGGAGAGAGAGTCAGGAGAGGGAGAGAGAGACAACACAGAGAGTGACAGGAGAGAGAGTCAGGAAAGAGAGAGAGAGACTGGACATAGAGAGGGAGACAAACATACACTGGACATAGAGATAGGGGAGAGGGAGACAAC
Organism: Discoglossus pictus; assembly: GCA_027410445.1. Classification (NCBI taxonomy): domain Eukaryota; kingdom Metazoa; phylum Chordata; class Amphibia; order Anura; family Alytidae; genus Discoglossus; species Discoglossus pictus. The sequence continues at coordinate 111,655,982 of CM050173.1, forward strand.
ACAGAGTGACAGGAGAGAGGGTCAGAGGGAGAGAGAGAGAGACTGGACATAGAGATAGGGAGACAAACATACACTGGACATAGAGATAGGGGAAAGAGAGAGAGACAACACAGAGAGTGACAGGAGAGAGGGTCAGAGGGAGAGAGAGAGAGACTGGACATAGAGATAGGGGAGAGAGAGAGCGAGAGACAACACAGAGAGTGACAGGAGAACAAGTCAGGAGAGGGAGAGAGACAACACAGAGAGTGACAGGAGAACAAGTTAGGAGAGGGAGAGAGACAACACAGAGAGTGACAGGAGAACAAGTTAGGAGAGGGAGAGAGAGAGACAAACAGACACTGGACATAGAGAGTGGGGAGAGAGAGAGAGACAACACAGAGAGTGACAGGAGAGAGAGTCAGAGGGAGAGAGACTGGTTATAGAGATAGGGGAGAGAGAGAGAGAGCGAAAAAAACAACACAGAGAGTGACAGGAGAGAGAGTCAGGAGAGGGAGAGAGAGAGAGAGAGAGACTGGACATAGAGAGGGAGACAAACATACACTGGACATAGAGATAGGGGGGAGAGAGACAACACAGAGAGTAACAGGAGAGAGAGTCAGGAGAGGGAGAGAGAGAGAGAGACAACACAGAGAGTGACAGGAGAGAGAGTCAGGAGAGGGAGAGAGAGAGACTGGACATAGAGATAGGGGGGAGAGAGAGAGAGACTGGACATAGAGATAGGGAGACAAACATACACTGGACATAGAGATAGGAGAGAGAGAGAGAGACAACACAGAGAGAGTCAGAGGAAGAGAGAGAGAGACAACACAGAGAGGGTCAGAGGGAGAGAGAGAGAGAGACTGGACATAGAGATAGGGGAGAGAGAGAGCGAGAGGCTGGATATAGAGAGAGGAAGACAAACATACACTGGACATAGAGATAGGGGAGAGAGAGAAAGACAACACAGAGAGTGACAGGAGAGAGGGTCAGGAGAGGGGGAGAGAGAGAGAGAGACAACACAGAGAGTGACTGGAGAGAGAGTCAGGAGAGGGAGTGAGAGAGACTGGACATAGAGATAGGGGGGAGAGAGAGAGAGAGACTGGACATAGAGATATGGGAGAGAGAGAGAGAGAGAGAGAGAGAGAGAGAGAGAGACTGGACATAGAGAGAGGGAGACAAACATACACTGGACATAGAGATAGGGGGGAGAGAGAGAGAGACAACACAGAGAGTGACAGGAGAACAAGTCAGGAGAGGGAGAGAGAGAGACAAACAGACACTGGACATAGAGAGTGGGGAGAGAGAGAGAGACAACACAGAGAGTGACAGGAGAGAGAGTCAGAGGGAGAGAGACAGGATATAGAGATATGGGAGAGAGAGCGAGAGACAACACAGAGAGTGACAGGAGAGGGAGAGAGAGAGACGGGACATAGAGATAGGGGAGAGAGAGAGAGACTGGACATAGAGAGGGAGAAAAACATACACTGGACATAAAGAGAGACAGAAGAGCGAGAGAGAGAGAGACAGCGCAGACAGTTGAAGATAAAATTACATAGTAACATCATTTTTGACGGGCACATTACTTGTATTATATAGATATAGTAACTTGACAGTGTCTCTTTCCCCTGTGTCTCTCCCCCACTCTCGACCCCTGAGTCTCTTCCCTCCCCCTCTCCCTCTCCTGTGTCTCTTCCCTCCCCTGTGTCTCTTTTCCCCTCTCTTTCCCCTGTGTCTCTTTTCCCCTCTCTTTCCCCTGTGCCTCTTCCCCCTCTCTTTCCCCTGTGCCTCTTCCCCTCTCTTTCCCCTGTGCCTCTTCCCCCTCTTTTTCCCCTATGCCTCTTCCCCCTCTCTTTCCCCTGTGCCTCTTCCCCCTCTCTTTCCCCTGTGTCTCTCCCCCCTCTCTCTCCCCTTTGCCTCTTCCCCCTCTCTTTCCCCTGTGTCTCTTCCCCCTCTCTCTCCCCTTTGCCTCTTCCCCCTCTCTCTCCCCTTTGCCTCTTCCCCCTCTCTTTCCCCTGTGTCTCTTCCCCCTCTCTCTCCCCTTTGCCTCTTCCCCCTCTCTTTCCCCTGTGTCTCTTCCCCCTCTCTCTCCCCTTTGCCTCTTCCCCCTCTCTTTCCCCTGTGTCTCTTTTCCCCTCTCCCTCCCCTGTGTCACTCCCCCTTCCTCCCCCTCTCTTTCCCCTGTGCCTCTTCCCCCTCTCTTTCCCCTGTGTCTCTTCCCCCTCTCTCTCCCCTTTGCCTCTTCCCCCTCTCTTTCCCCTGTGTCTCTTCCCCCTCTCTCTCCCCTTTGCCTCTTCCCCCTCTCTCTCCCCTTTGCCTCTTCCCCCTCTCTTTCCCCTGTGTTTCTTCCCCCTCTCTCTTTCCCCTTTTCCTCTTCCCCCTCTCTTTCCCCTGTGTCTCTTTTCCCCTCTCCCTCCCCTGTGTCACTCCCCCTTCCTCCCCCTCTCTTTCCCCTGTGCCTCTTCCCCCTCTCTTTCCCCTGTGCCTCTTCCACCTCTCTTTCCCCTGTGCCTCTTCCCCTCTCTTTCCCCTGTGCCTCTTCCCCCTCTCTTTCCCCTGTGCCTCTTCCCCCTCTCTTTCCCCTGTGCCTCTTCCCCCTCTCTCTCCCCTTTGCCTCTTCCTCCTCTCTTTCCCCTGTGCCTCTTCCCCCTCTCTTTCCCCTGTGCCTCTTCCCCCTCTCTCTCCCCTGTGCCTCTTCCCCCTCTCTCTCCCCTTTGCCTCTACCTCCTCTCTTTCCCCTGTGCCTCTTCCCCCTCTCTTTCCCCTGTGCCTCTTCCCCCTCTCTCTCCCCTTTGCCTCTACCTCATCTCTTTCCCCTGTGCCTCTTCCCCCTCTCTTTCCCCTGTGCCTCTTCCCCATCTCTTTCCCCTGTGTCTCTTCCCCCTCTCTTTCCCCTGTGCCTCTTCCCCATCTCTTTCCCCTGTGCCTCTTCCCCCTCTCTTTCCCCTGTGCCTCTTCCCCCTCTCTTTCCCCTTTGCCTCTTCCCCCTCTCTTTCCCCTGTGCCTCTTCCCCCTCTCTTTCCCCTGTGCCTCTTCCCCCTCTCTTTCCCCTGTGCCTCTTCCCCCTCTCTTTCCCCTGTGCCTCTTCCCCCTCTCTCTCCCCTTTGCCTCTTCCCCCTCTCTTCCCCCTGTGCCTCTTCCCCTCTCTCTCCCCTTTGCCTCTTCCCCCTCTCTTTCCCCTGTGCCTCTTCCCCCTCTCTCTCCCCTGTGCCTCTTCCCCCTCTCTCTCCCCTTTGCCTCTACCTCCTCTCTTTCCCCTGTGCCTCTTCCCCCTCTCTTTCCCCTGTGCCTCTTCCCCCTCTCTCTCCCCTTTGCCTCTACCTCATCTCTTTCCCCTGTGCCTCTTCCCCCTCTCTTTCCCCTGTGCCTCTTCCCCATCTCTTTCCCCTGTGTCTCTTCCCCCTCTCTTTCCCCTGTGCCTCTTCCCCATCTCTTTCCCCTGTGCCTCTTCCCCCTCTCTTTCCCCTGTGCCTCTTCCCCCTCTCTTTCCCCTTTGCCTCTTCCCCCTCTCTTTCCCCTGTGCCTCTTCCCCCTCTCTTTCCCCTGTGCCTCTTCCCCCTCTCTTTCCCCTGTGCCTCTTCCCCCTCTCTTTCCCCTGTGCCTCTTCCCCCTCTCTCTCCCCTTTGCCTCTTCCCCCTCTCTTCCCCCTGTGCCTCTTCCCCTCTCTCTCCCCTTTGCCTCTTCCCCCTCTCTTTCCCCTGTGCCTCTTCCCCCTCTCTCTCCCCTTTACACATAAAACAATATTAGCAATAACTTCTCTTTGGGCGCAGAAGCCCCATATTTTAGGGGTTTGGATTTCCTGGACACAGTGACCAATACGTGGACGTCTCTAAAGCTTCAGCAAAATCAAATGTAACAAAGGAAACAATTTCACCTAATTTGTCTGTGCAGCCTAACGGTCTATTACTCATTTGGTCCGTCTGTGTCTCTTTAATTAGCAGATATACGATATATTCCGTCCTTTGTTGCGCGCCCGCTTCATGCTTTTGGACATTGCTGGCCGCCATATTCAGCTGTAAATGACCTTTGATGGTTCTTGTTACCAAGTCACTAATACTTTGTAGCCTCATTTCTGGTGACAGCTTCCCCTTTTAACCCCTGAAACTGAGCTGATTTTATTATTTTCTGTTCATCAACTCAACAAAAGCCAGGTAACAGAGAACAATAAAGTGATTCAGAGCTGCTCATTGACTGGATCTGAACAAAACAGCTTGAATTTCTCATGCCATGATCAGGACTTGGAACAAAGCACACAGGACACGCCGGGTCACAGCAGGCTTTGGGCCTGAGATAAGACGAGCAGACACTAATAAAATTAATGTTGGAGGGCAGCTGTAGTTCAAGAAAAATGGCACGTGCTTGTTAAGTATGCATCAAAATAATATCATAGGCAGCTGTGTAAGCTATGGATGTAAAAACTTCTTTAGAGATTTTTTTTGAAGAACCTGTTTATGAAAAGAGTATCCAATGTGACACCACACCCCTCCACCCCTCCAGAAATGTAAATGCGCCCCTCGTGGATGGCTCAAGGGTCCTACAAAGCCATAAATGTATTATTTTTCTAGCAAACTGATTTTCTGATAATGACTTTTCCTTCTTGATTCTGCTTTTAGAACTAAACATGTTGGTTTTCTGTTGTATAATTGTCTTTAATAAATAAAAAAATGTAAGTCTGAAGTACTTTCCTCACTCCGTTTGCCCATCTCATACCTGGTTCAAAGCCTTGGACCATAACTAAATGGACATTGTAGTCCCACATTTCCAACATGTATTTCAAAGTCTGTTTTATACATTGCTGTTGTTGTTTAGTCGTTCAGTTGTGTTCGTCTCTCCATGACCTTATAGACCACAGCATGACAGGCAAATCTATTGTTCTGCCTGGTCTTGCTTATCTGTGGGATCTCCTGTGTGCGTCTGATTTGGCGACTCATTTAAAATCATTTTATTGAGGAATTCTGTAAATTTATTATTCAAAGTACATTTGAAATCCTTGTATGAGCTCCACCCCCGAGGAACCTTTGTAGGTAGAGCATCCTAGCCAATGAGCTGTGCGGAGTTGTGTTCTAGCAAATCAGCTGTCAGTATCACGGCTGCACCTTTGTCTCAGTCAAGGAATGGGAAACAAATACATTGTGGTACCTGCCTCTGATTGGCCACAAGTAATTATGAATGTTTGCTAATTTAGCAGGGATTTTTAGGGACGTTCCTCCTCAAAATCAACTGTAGAAATGTTGCAAACTTTAGGATAAATTTATTAATGTTTGTTTTGGAATTTTGTCATGCAAACATTTGTTTTACCTAAAAAAAATGTATCTAATTCTTTTATGTACTAACATTATATTCTTTACCCAAGTAACTGACAATGCAGAAATTGTGGAGAGAATCATTTTACCCTATTACCCCCTCTTTTCCTTTTGTTCCTTTTCCTTCTTCCCATGTTATTACTCTTCTTTTTTCTTTCTTTTTCTCTTTACTTCAGATTTTAGGTTTTTTAAAATATGAAATAATATAACAACACTTTATTCTAGCTTGTTCTGCCTTCCAGAATTCAATGTATGGTTGTTTCCCTCTTATTAATATACCTAATCTTACAACCATATCTCCTTATTAAAGGGCCACATCCTAACCCATAACAACATCACTCCGTATAACCCTTTCTGAAAATTACTTAACTTTAAAATGAAATAGAAACCTATTTTATAACAAAGATTTAATTACCCATCATTTCTTTAATATTTTAATATATGGAGAGGAGCGACTGTACATTTTTTCTCTTCTATTTCCTTACTATTTAAGGATTGAAGCAAACAGACAAGAACATTAACATAAGAAAAGAAGGAATAAGGTTGGAAAGAGAAAAAAAATAGGAACTTAAATGGGAAAGATAATGAGGACAGTAATACAGGGTATTGTTTAAAGTCATTTATTACATTATTATATAAATACTATAAATAACATTTCTGTAAACTGCAATATCCAAGAAAAATGATCCTGCACTGTAACTGTATTGCTGTTTATTTTCAAATATATGTATTTTACTTTCTCTGTGTCAAAACCCAATAAAAGTTGATTTTGAGGGGAAAAACTGTTTCCATACACTGCGGCTTCTCCTCTATCAGATGCTTCATAGTCCAGGTAACTTCCAGACACCTTTAATACGTCCGACTAAGATTTAGTTTCTCTGTAATTTTCTTCACCTTTTCAGACCCAGAAGGTTACGATGTCGCCCTAATAACGCTTTTCATTTTATGCATTTTTCTATTACCCTGTATTGTTGTTGTTTTTTGGTTATATTTATTTGCCCCGGGTGAGGTACTTCTGACCTGACTCCATACACATTTGCTGGAGGGCCACACAGATCCATCTCCTGACGCGTTTCGTACGAGGACTCTCCTGATCAGTAGTTTTGCTCCCTGCAGGAGCTCTCAGGTATTGTGTAAATAGAGAGACCTGAATTAGACTCCATGATTGTATCTGCTTTATTTACATGCTGTGCTGTAGTGTAATGAAAACTGCTCTGCTTGTGGTGTTAGGTGACCTGCAGGCACACCAACCGAGTCACTTGGATTGTCCTCTTCATTTTGCATCAGGATTCTTCTAATCCACCTCCCTACTCATTTTGCATTAGGGCTCTTCTGATCCACCTCCCTACTCATTTTGCATCAGGGCTCTTCTGATTGCCCTCCCTACTCATTTTGCATCAGGGCTCCTTTGATCCACCTCCCTACTCATTTTGCATCAGGGCTATTATAATCCACCTCCCTACTAATTTTGAATCAGGGCTCTTCTGATCCACCTCCCTACTCATTTGCATCAGGACTCTTCTAATCCACCTCCTTACTCATTTTGCATTAGGACTCTTCTGATTCCCCTCTCTACTCAATTTGCATCAGGACTCCTCTCCTCCACCTCCCTACTCATTTTGCATCAGGACTCTTCTGATTCCCCTCTCTACTCAATTTGCATCAGGACTCCTCTCCTCCACCTCCTTACTCATTTTGCATCAGGACTCTTCTGATTCCCCTCTCTACTCAATTTGCATCAGGACTCCTCTCCTCCACCTCCCTACTCATTTTGCATTAGGGCTCTTCTGATTCCCCTCCCTACTCATTTTGCACCAGGGCTCTTCTGAACCACCTCCTTACTCATTTTGCATCAGGACTCTTCCGATTCCCCTCTCTACTCATTTTGCATCAGGGCTCTTCTAATCCACCTCCTTACTCATTTTGCATCAGGACTCTTCTGATTCCCCTCCCTACTCATTTTGCATTAGGAGTCCTCTCCTCCATCTCGCTACTCATTTTGCATTAGGGCTCTTCTGATTCCCCTCCCTACTCATTTTGCATCAGGGCTCTTCTAATCCACCTCCTTACTCATTTTGCATCAGGACTCTTCTGATCCACCTCCCTACTCATTTTGCATTAGGAGTCCTCTCCTCCATCTCGCTACTCATTTTGCATCAGGACTCTTCTGATTCCCCTCCCTACTCATTTTGCATTAGGAGTCCTCTCCTCCATCTCGCTACTCATTTTGCATCAGGGCTCTTCTGATTCCCCTCTCTACTCAATTTGCATCAGGACTCCTCTCCTCCACCTCCCTACTCATTTTGCACCAGGGCTCTTCTGAACCACCTCCTTACTCATTTTGCATCAGGACTCTTCCGATTCCCCTCTCTACTCATTTTGCATTAGGAGTCCTCTTCTCCATCTCGCTACTCATTTTGCATCAGGACTCTTCTGATCCACCTCCCTTATTATTTTGCATCAGGGATATTTTGATGCACCTCCATACTCAGTTTGCATGATCATTCCTTGTATCAATCTCCCTATTAGTTTTGCAGGAGAACTCCTCTGATAAAGCCCCATATGCGTTTTGCACGATCTTGACACTTTATCGTGGATAGGAGGCAACATTTTTGATGCTAAGATTTCTATACAGAAAAGTAATTATACTTTTGGGTGACAAATAAATATGAGGTTTGTACAGTGAGTGCCATTCAGGGACACACAGACGGATCTCTGTGCTTGTTTCCAAAAAATATTATATCCCGTAATATATTGACTTTACATATGAGTAATGGAGGCAAAAGGGTATTTATTCCTATTAATTAACTACTAACTGAGGCATCCTCTGGTTGGCACTGCAATTTAGGCTTACTGCGCGCTTACATGGGAATAAAAGGGGTTAACATCTAAACCCCCTGCATCACAGTTATAGTAAGGTATGGGGGAGAACTCGTTATCTATCGCACCAAACTATAGTATAAGCATCTGTTGTCATACTGCATCTGATGTGGATAAAGTGATTCTACTTCCCTGAGGAAGAAAAAGGACATCCGGGAGTATATATATATATATATATATATATATATATATATATATATATATATATATATATATATATATATACTCCCGGATGTCCTTTTTCTTCCTCAGGGAAGTAGAATATAACTACTACCTGTAACTACTCTGATATATATATATATATATATATATATACAGTGGATATAAAAAGTCTACACACCCCTGTTAAAATATCAGGTTTCTGTGCTGTAAAAAAATGACAAAAATAAATAATTTCAGAACTTTTTCCACCTTTAATGTGACCTATAAACTGTACAACTCAATTGAAAAACAAACTGAAATCTTTTAGGTAGAGGGAAGAAAACATATAAAAATAAAATAATAAGGTTGCATAAGTATACACACCTTTAAACTAATACTTTGTTGAAGCCCCTTGTGATTTTATTACAGCACTCAGTCTTTTTGGGTATGAGTCTATCAGCATGGCACATTTTGACTTGGCAAGATTTGCCCACTCTTCTTTGCAAAAACACTCCAAATCTGTCAGATTGCGAGGGCATCTCCTGTGCACAGCCCTCTTCAGATCACCCCACCAATCGGATTCAGGTCTGGGCTCTGACTGGGCCATTCCAAAACTTTAATCTTCTTCTGGTGAAGCCATTCCTTTGTTGATTTGAATGTATGCTTTGGGTCGTTGTCATGCTGAAAGATGAAGTTCCTCTTCATGTTCAGCTTTCTAGCAGAAGCCTGAAGGTTTTGTGCCAATATTGACTGGTATTTGGAACTGTTCATAATTCCCTCTATCTTAACTAAGGCCCCAGTTCCAGCTGAAGAAAAACAGCCCCAAAGCATGATGCTGCCACCACCATGCTTCACTGTGGGCATGGTGTTCTTTTGGTGATGTGCAGTGCTGTTTTTGCGCCAAACATATCTTTTGGAATTATGGCCAAAAAGTTCAACCTTGGTTTCATCAGACCATAACACCTTTTCCCACATGCTTTTGGGAGACTTCAGATGTGTTTTTGCAAAATGTAGCCTGGCTTGGATGTTTTTCTTAGTAAGAAAAGTCTTTCGTCTTGCCACTCTACCCCATAGCCCAGACGTATGAGGAATACGGGAGATTGTTGTCACATGTACCACACAGCCAGTACTTGCCAGATATTCCTGCAGCCCCTTTAATGTTGCTGTAGGCCTCTTGGTAGCCTCCCAGACCAGTTTTCTTCTCGTCTTTTCATCAATTTTGGAGGGAGCTCCAGTTCTTGGTAATGTCACTGTTGTGCCATATTTTCTCCACTTGATGATGACTGTCTTCACTGTGTTCCATGGTATATATAATGCCTTGGAAATACTTTTGTACCCTTCTCCTGACTGATACCTTTTAACAATGAGATCCCTATGATGCTTTGGAAGCTCTCTGTGGACCATGGCTTTTGCTGTGGGATGCGACTAAGAACATTTCAGGAAAGACCAACTAGAGCAGCTGAACTTTATTTGGGGTTAATCAGAGGCACTTTAAATAATGGCAGGTGTGTGCTGACTCCTATTTAACACGATTTGGAATGTGATTGCTTAATTCTGAACACAGCTACATCCCCAGTTATAAGAGGGTGTGCAGACTTATGCAACCACATTATTTTTCTTTTCTTTTTTTCTTCCCTCCACCAAAAAGATTTCAGTTTGTTTTTCAATTGAGTTGTACAGTTTATAGGTCACATTAAAGGTGGAAAAAGTTCTGAAATGATTTATCTTTGTCTCATTTTTTTACAGCACAGAAACCTGACATTTTAAAAGGGGTGTGTAGACTTTTTATATCCACTGTATATATACATCTGCCATTGGACCATCTCATTGTATGAGATCAGAACATGTGAGTGTTCTTGTGTTCTTGTTATCATAATACTATACTGTCCAATAAAGTGTATTGACCTGCACTAGGAGATGATTGTGCGCTCCCCCCTTCCCCCCATTCCCTTTTTCCTATACGCAGGGACTGTCAGAGAACACAGATTGCAAACATCACATATAATAGTTGTCAAACTGTGATTCGTCGTCACACTTGCGACAAATCGCAGTTTGACAACTACAACAGATTGCAGAAAGCCCTGCACATGCATACTGCGCCGGTCATGCCCGCTGCGCAGCGTAAGGCATGCATGCGCACGGCAAGGGAACAAGAGAAGGGAGGAAGAGGCACACAGGGGAGGAGGGGAGAGACACACAGATGAGGAGGGGAAAGGTACACAGGGGAGGAGGAGAAAGGTACACAGGGGAGGAGGGGAGAGACACACAGGGGAGGAGGGGAGAGACAGACAGGGGGGAAGGGGAAAGACACACACAGAGGAGGTGGGGGAGAGACACACAGGGGAGGAGGGGGGATAGACACAGGGGAGTGATTGAAGTGGGAAGAGACACAGGAGAGGGATAGGAAGAGGGAAAAGACAAGGGGGAGGGGGAAAAGACACAGGGGAGGGGGAAAGGACACAGGGAAGGGAAATGGGGGGGAGAGACACAGGGGGACAGGGATGAAAGAGACACAGGGGAGGGAGAGGGGGTAAGAGACACATGGGAAGGAGGGCGGGAGACACGGGAGGGCGCTCATCGCGAAGCCAATAAAGAAGAGGGTGGGAGAGGTAGAAGGGGGAGGCTCATTGCGAGGTCTGTAATGAGCGTCGAAGGTGCTCATCGCAAGGCCAGTAAAGTAAAGGGGGAGGCTCCCATTGTGTGGCAAACAGCATTGCCAGGCTTAACTTTTTATTGGCGTCATTTTTGACGGGCAAGTCGCTAGTATCACATAAAGACCAAAGATCCTCTCAAGTAGCCGTATAAAAGCGTAATCTGCTATTGTTATCAGTTTTATTGGCATAATACATCTGGAATGATCCAAAGACAGATAGTATAAGAGTTTCAAAAGAAACATCACATAAAAATGGGAGCAGACATTAAAGGCGCCTAGTACTCAGTACAACAATGGCCATATTAATTTCCAAGCCCGTAGCAGCACCGCTACACCCACAAAGCCTGCGGGCTTGAAATTTTGCTGTGGTACAGAGCGATAAAATTAGCCAAGCTCGAAACAGACGTGGCCGACATCCAAACTCATAAACCCTTCTTGCGCACGTGGCATGTGCGTCCGTGAACATGATTAATTAGTCAAACCTGTAGTTACAGTTTAGACGGAGCGAATGGTAAAATGGATTGTAATCATTACGTCACTGAAAAATGGAGGTTAGATTTCAATCCCTTACTGATTTCCATTACGAGTTACGATCGGACCCTCATTCCAAATATAACACAATATTAATAAATCAGTAAATATGATATTCTGGTCCATGCGAGTGCCATTATTTGTATTAACACTTTAATTTCTGTGTTATATCGATCCCAGCAATCAAACAGAAATAAAAGTATTTTATATAGCAGATTTGCGAGCTTGAGAATGTTGTGCTATTAATTCTAAGACCTAACATCACCTTCCCTTTAATAATAAGTACAGTAGTGTGTATATTTGCTTTTACAGTGCTACAGATTGAACTTTAACCCCTTGCGGGTCCTCTCTAGTACCCGTTGGCTTTTTGGCTCCATTGCGGTTTACGGGTTTGAACGCCAGTGGATTTGTATGAATTTAATAGCGATTTGCGAACTTAACATTTACGAGCTTGACAGATCAAAGGATTTGCATCAACGGCGTTCTGATTTTGACAGCCCGTAGGGTTTTTCAGCCTGTAACCCACAGATGGTTTGTGTAAGAGCCCAATTTAATAGCCGTAAGTCTAGCGAGCTCCGTTACGGGCTACGGGTTTTCACGTTAAGGTAATTTAATAGGGCTGCAAGTCTTCCAAGGAAACCAACTGGCAGGCGACTTAAAATGGTGTCTGGGCTAAAATAACATCTTTCAAGGAAGGATTTAATGACCTTAATATTTATAGCTTGGGGGAGAGATGGAAGTTATGACAGAAACCTTCAAATATTCATGGATTCAGTAAAGAGGAGGATTATTACAATAAAAGGAATAAGTTAACATAAGGTTGGAATTAAGGTGTAAAGTTACAGAAAAGGAAGTTTAATGCGTGGAATAACCTTCCATCGGAAATAAAAGGGCAAATACAGGAAAGGAGCTCAGGATATATACCGAACGCATTAGCGAAGTTTGATATTGTTTAGGAATATAGAAAAGGGGAATAAATAAGGTGGCGGAGAAAAAATGTAATGCATAAATTACATAAAATACGGCTAATTATCTTTTAGGCCAATAAAACATAAACCACTTGAACACACTGCCAAGCAGATTGATAGAGCTGGACATATGCCACTACGGGACCTGAGTCGGCGTTTTACGGTTGATTATTATTTGTGTCAGCATAGTGTTAATCTGGATATTCTGGATCCCTTTAATGCTTTTGTGTTACAGCAGCTCAGAAACCCTCAGTGGTACCGGAGATGTCATCTGAAGCTCAAAGACTGTGACCCCACAGATAAGGTTATTGGCTTCTGTGCAATAGAAAGGGTTAAATGGGAGACACAGATGAAATACGGTATCATGTGAGAGTTACATTGTATTGTTAATAAATAAATATGGAAATACCTTATATCCAGGGACATAACTTGGGTAAGAACCACCCTGTCCTGCTAAAGGTGGCCAAGTGACTCCTAGGTTTGTAGCCACAATGTCCTACCACCCATAACACACAAGAGGCCGGGGGAGAAGTCCTTCATCCCACTTAGCTGCAGTTTATATAAACATTGCACTAATCTTTTTTTGAATTATTCATTCATCTTTGCAATACAATGCCAATTTGCACATTTATTATCACATTCCCTTTATACAGATATGTACATTATACCCTTGTGGCCCCTTACTGGGGTATGTAGCTGTTGGGGGAGATCATTTCTGAGCCTTTGTCCCCCTTGGGCAGGGTGGATCCATTTGTTCCCCTGGGGCAGGGTCTGATCCCTTTGTCCCCCTGAGGCAGGACTGTATCCCTCTGTCCCCCTGGGGCAGGGCTGGATCCCTTTGTCCCCATGGGGCAGGGCCGGATCCCTTCATCCCCTAGAGGCAGGGCCGGATCCCTCTGTCCCCATGGGGCAGGGCCGGATCCCTCTGTCCCCATGGGGCAGGGCTGGATTCCTTTGTCCTCATGGGGCAGGGCTGGACCCTTTGTCCCCCTGGGGCAGGTTGGATCCATTTGTTCCCCTGGGGCAGGGCCAGATCCCTCTGTCCCCCTGGGGCAGGGCCGGATCCCTCTGTCCCCCTGGGGCAGGGCCGGATCCCTCTGTCCCCCTGGGGCAGGGCCGGATCCCTCTGTCCCCCTGGGGCAGGGCCGGATCCCTCTGTCCCCCTGGGGCAGGGCCTGATCCCTTCATCCATTTGTTCCCCTGGGGCAGGGCCAGATCCCTCTGTCCCCCTGGGGCAGGGCCGGATCCCTCTGTCCCCCTGGGGCAGGGCCGGATCCCTCTGTCCCCCTGGGGCAGGGCCGGATCCCTCTGTCCCCCTGGGGCAGGGCCTGATCCCTCTGTCCCCCTGGGGCAGGGCCTGATCCCTCTGTCCCCCTGGGGCAGGGCCTGATCCCTCTGTCCCCCTGGGGCAGGTTGGATCCCTCTGTCCCCCTGGGGCAGGGCTGGATCCCTCTGTCCCCCTGGGGCAGGGCCTGATCCCTTCATCCCCGTGAGGCAGGGCCGGATCCCTCTGTCCCCCTGGGGCAGGTTGGATCCATTTCTTCCCCTGGGGCAGTGCCAGATCCCTTTATCCCCCTGAGGCAGGGGTGGATCCCTCTGTCCCCCTGGGCAGGGCTTGATCCCTTTGTCCCCCTGGGGCAGGGCTGGATCCCTCTGTCCCCCTGGGCAGGGCTTGATCCCTCTGTCCCCCTGGGGCAGGGTCGGACCCCTTTGTCCCCCTGGGCAGGGCTGGGTTCACCCAAGTTATGTGAGTACAGGAGGCACCTGGTTATGGTGTATTTGCATTTTATTGAGAATACGATACAATGTAACTGCTGACACGATACAATGTCTCACTAGCGAGCTCCCAATTAACTCTTTCAGGTACAGATAGACCAGTAACCTTTTCATGTAAACGTGTAACAGAAGAAATCCCAGGTCCCAGGGGCAGGTTTAGGGTTTACGCTGCTCTGGGCCAATTATTTGCCCCGCCCTGTTACTAATTCTCGTTTACCCTCAATATCTCTGAAATCAGAAGTCTGTGTGTTTATTTATATACATACGTGCCAGGAGGTGTCAGGGGCACCTATAGACACAAATACATGTGAACATATATATATATATATATATATATATATATATATATATATATATATATATAGTGTGAATTTAGACACATATTTCATGGTATTGCCCTAGCGTCAGGCAGCCTGCCGCCCCCTGCACATGTGCTGCCCTAGGCCTGTACTACACCTGCAATCCAAGCTTCTTAAAGGGACAGTATAGCATATTTATATGACGCTAATATATGCACTTAAACAAGCTCACCTAGCCTAGAACTAATTACACATTGAGGGACTGACCCAATAGTAGATCTGTCTCCAGACATTTGTTCAGGTTTTTTTTCTAAATGACTAGCTAGGCATCATGTTGGCTACTGAAAGGGCTACTGTAGTCCTCATACAATAGGGTTTCATTTGTTTATTTAATAATGGATTAGCAGTTAAAACAGTATTTAGATAAAGTAAATTCAATGTAGCTTTTAAAATTTACAATTCAACATTAGTGTTTCAGGGACTAGCAGGGCTGCTTCTCTCCACCCCTTAATAGGAGTCCAGGAGCTGCCCAGTTGTCTTTGCCCTCCAAAACACAGTATAATTTAGCACGCACATTGGGCTGTATTCACTAAAGTGAAAGGTTTCTCGCTATTCAATTCTTATGTTATACGTGGAGACTATTCACTAAAGTGGGATCTCTCAAATTTAAGTAGGGCTCCACGGAATAGCATAGGAATTATCTCCTATTACTAGTGAGACGCTCTCAGTTTACTTACAATGACATTGAAATCCCCATAAGGGCTCTGCTAAATGATCTGAGTATTTTCAGTTATTTATTTTAGGCGACTTTTCCCCTGTATAAGAAGAGTACGTAATAAGCTCCAATGGTCAGTGACACTAATTAGAACTAACTGTGGAGGCTGAGTACGGCAACATCATCTAAACACATCACACATCACATCAGTATCTCGGGGTGTAAAGTAATATTAGAGGGGGGGTCTGTACACATAATAAACAAGTTGTACTGTATGGGGGGGGCTGCGATAATCACAAAGTAATGACAGATTTGTGCGCATATCATTATTGTCCTTTAGTGGAACTGGGCACTCGTTAGTCTCTAGACCCCTCGTTAGTGGATTTTCTCCCACCACCCAGCCATAACATGTTTGCACGGGGGACCCCCCCCCCCCCCCCAGGCCTGTGCTTGCTGTACATTGGCTGCCAGACAAGTCCCATTTATTTCTCTCTATTATTCTTGTAGCTCTCAGTGACCTAACCCCGTGAGCGTTCCCAGACATTCCAGGCAGCAGCCAGACAAAGAGTGGGGGGCAATGGTGGCTCCCACCGTGGAACAGGGGCAGAGGGGCAGCTTCCATCACTACAAAGGTCCTGCACCGCTTATAGTATGCTCTACTGAAGAACTTGACTTGGCAATGAGTCTAATATGGAACTATCATATTCGGTTTCTCTTTAATGGGAGAAGGCAGAAAACCTGAGAAGAACTGTGTTAAGATCTATATTCAGTTGTGTTGAAAGACTGACACTTTTCATAGTCATTTAAAAATAGAACGCAACAAGCCCCAGTAGGATAACCCACCCCTCAAGCTACAGGCGGGCTAGAAGTCTCAGATGAAGCCCCCATGACATATAGTTGGTGGATCTTTCATTTTATGAGTACTCCAGCACGAGCTTGCTGGCTGTGTGCTGGAGTACTCATAACAAGAAAGGACCAGTAATTGTTGTAGGTAGATATAATGGGCAAATCATCCTATTTTTCAATGTTCTAATAGTATAAGCACTGTAAGGGTAAATCATTTAACTATTAATCCCTCTGCAAACTGCATTTGCAACAATATTAAAGCTTCCTTCTAACAAACTCTAATGAGGGTATTAGAGGTAATATTTGCCTACTTCCCTACAGAGAAGGCTACACCAGCCAGAAAAACTGTTAGGACAGCCTCCAGGGCAGATCCCTTTTCACCTTCTGAGGCAGATATACTGGAATCTGCAATGCTATTTTCAAAAGTAAAATCTAAAAGATATGTATATTTAATTCTTAGTCTTAAGATACTGATTTTATTGAGGAATTCGAAGAATAAACAAATGAAACCCTATTGTAAGATAACTACACTGCTCCTTTAATCCCCCTGCAGACTGTATTTGCAACCATGTTTACACACCCTCCAGCTATAAGGATGTGACCGAGTACTGCGATAGCAGAGTCTTGGAGCTCTATGGGAAACAATGTACTTACTGAAGCCTGCCTGCCAAATCAGAAGGAGGTTATGATGTTGCTGCAAGGCTGCATTTCCAGCAGGACTGTTTATATTTAAAATAAAATTATGCACAAAAATTATGTTTCAAATGAACTCTTTTATATAAATGATAAGAAAATAGATGAGCTCTAAATCTTTTTATCATTATCAGTTTGCTGAAAATCATTTAACCCTGTGCTGACCCCCTGTAATCCAACGGTTTAAGAAGTGTTTAACCCTTTCACTGGCAGAGGGACCAGAAATGCATTGGCTCTCTGGTGTTAAAGGGATTTGGAGGGTCTTACTAGGTATATAATATCCCTATTTACTTTTATGTGCTTATAAGCTTTGTTTTTGCTGCCTAAAATCAAACAAATAGTTCCTGTATGGGTCTGCAGACACAGACTCTGTAGGGCTGGATGTGCAGTGTAGTAACTTAGCCCCAACCCAGTCTCACAGCATGTTGCAGAGAGATGGTCACTGATTGGTTAGTATGAGACACAGTAAGTACAGCAGAGTCTGTGTCTGCATGAGTTACAGAAGGCAGTCCCATACAGGGACTATTTGTATGATTTTAGGCAGTGAAAACAGAGCTTATATGCACTTCTTAGTAAAATAAAGTCCATGTCAGTAAATAGATACCCAGTGATATCATATACCTATTACCACCCAGTAGCCTTCCATATCCCTTTAAGTGCTCATCACAAAACCCACACTATTAAATTACCATTGCCGCTGGGCGGCTGCTCCACAAACCTAACTCCCTTTTTACTTACTTTCCAGCACTTTCCTTAATCCGGTAATGTAACTTGATTGTTTTTAGTGGCACAACAATAGTCTATTTATGCTGCGCTCCCCCCTATTATAACCTGACAGGGGCTTAGTAGACCTGGGCCCTTGTCCCGGACCTGTCTCTTCTTGCCCGTGTTATATTAGTGTATACAATTTGGCATCTGTCATTATTATATTAGTGTAGATCAGTTACTTGCACGCTTGTTATTAAAGGCAAACGCCCCTCTTAAAATCTCTCCTGTAACGCTCTACAAACGAAGAAGCGCGAGATAATATCATTACGGTATTTTTATTATCAAGATCACAGACAATATCCAAACGACAATCCTTAGATCCACCCAATAAATCTGTGTAATTAGACTTAACGAGGTGTCGTGTCCCACCATTCATTTTGCTGGACAGATCTTTGGTTTACTTTGGCGGCGCACTCAGTAAATCAGCGCCATGGGCCCAGCTCGGCTCAGGACCAGTTCTGGATATTTCGGGTTTATAAATATTTGTGGAAGGTTTCAGTTTGTGAGATCAAGGGCTGGAGATGGAGAAACACGATATAAATAAGTGGGCAATAAGAGCGCGTGAGAGCGTCTGGAGAGCGTCACTGAGACATCCAGGGTGACGGGACATAAACAGCCACAAAGTGCGGCCGGAGATTTATTACAAACTGGAACAACACGCGGTCTCATTACTAGCTGAGCACGGACCTTAAACTGGGAACCATCATCTGCAATTAAAGGGCCGGTGCAGTCCCAGATGTTTGATCCTGCATTAGAGGTATATGGCAGTTTCGTGGATTGAAGCATCTGACAGAGGAGAATCCGTAGTGACTGGAAGCAGTTTTTGGTTGAAAAAAATCCTAAAATAAACATTAATAAACTTACCCTAAAGTTGGCAAAATGTCTTCAGTTAAATTTAAGAAGGAACGCCCCTGAAAATCCAAGCTAAATTTGCATAAAATTAATTTTTAGTTGAAGCCAATCATAGGCAGGTACATCATTGTATCTTTTGAGGGAATCCTGCTCAGGAGGCAGCCGTGATACTGACTGCTGATTGGCTAGGACACAACTCTGCATAGCTAATTGGCTAGGACGCTCTGCCTGTATAGGTTACATTTGAGCCTATTAACTCCATTGGAAGGCTGCTCCACTTATCCACTGCACATCCTTTAAAGTAGCATTTTCGCATATTACCCCTAAATCTTCCACCTTTCAGCTTTAAACCATGACCTCTTGTTCTTGTTCATATTTTTCTGAAAGATACTCTCCTGCTAAACATTACTAAATCCTTGAATATATTTACATCTTTCTTGTCTCCTCCTCCCTACTTTCCTTTAAGCTAGTGCTTCCCAAATGGTAAAAGGGGACCAGAGCCTTGGGGGCCACTTGAACACTGCTGGGGTGCAGTGTCATGGGGGATATCTCCTTATAAAGCACTGACTCCAATACATAGATCAGTGGTGGTCCGGCCTGTCCTGTGGAATGGGGACTTGCCTCTCTTCCACAATACATGGTCCTTTATAACAAATAATACCCAGTTATTCTCCTAATTACTCCTCCTCATTATCTGTTACCAATGCATCCTTTCCTACGGTGATCTTATCATTTTGCTTTGGGTAAAACAAAAAGGTTTAAGGCTGTGAGGATTCAGGAGCCTTATATGAGACCCTTCAAATGAACCAGGTTGCCCCTCACTCTAGACACTTCTGAGCTGAATAATATTCATTTTATTATCTTGTTTCGTGCTTTTTTTTTTTTTGCTTTCCCAGTTGTACAATGGACAACCTGAATAGAGTTCTTGGACCACCTGAATGGAGCTCATGGACCACCTGAATGGAGCTCATGAACCAACTTAATGGGGCTCACTTATGGATTACCTTAATAGAGCTCATGAACCACCTGAATGGAACTTGTGGACTACCTGAATGGAGCTCATAGACCATCTGAATGGAGTTCATGGACCACCTGAATGGAGCTCATAGCCCACCTGAATGTAGCTTATGGACTACCTCAATGGAGCTCATGGACCACTTGAATGGAGCTCATGGACCACCTGAATGGAGCTCATGAACTACCTGAATGGAGCTTATGGACCACCTGAATGGAGCTCATGAACTACCTGAATGGAGCTCATGAACTACCTCAATGGAGCTTATGGACCACCTGAATGGAGCTCATGAACTACCTGAATGGAGCTCATGGACCACATGAATGGAGCTCATGAACTACCTAAATGGAGCTCATGGACCACCTGAATGGAGCTCATGAACTACCTCAATGGAGCTTATGGACCACCTGAATGGAGCTCATGAACTACCTGAATGGAGCTCATGGACCATCTGAATGGAGCTCATGAACTACCTGAATGGAGCTCATGAACTACCTGAATGGAGCTCATGAACTACCTGACTGGAGCTCATGGACCACATGAATGGAGCTCATGGACTACCTGAATGGAGCTCATGGGCTATCTGAATGGAGCTCATGGGCTATCTGAATGGAGCTCATGGAGCACCTAAATGGAGCCCATGGACCACTTGTGTTTTGCAGCCAGAGTTTGATATAATGTATCTAGCACCCCCCCTTAAGTGTATTGTTAGCGCTTAGTAGACCCTCTGTTCCTCTGTATCACTATCCCCCCCAGCAGTGACCGGCTCAGGTTACAGCTGCTCTTTTTCTGGGTTCTCTGGTCCTCCGCTCTTCTCCGCCCTAGAAAAAAACTGCCATGAGATAAAAATAGCTGAGTGAAATAAAACCGAATGTTGAGCTTTTGCTTCACCAGCTGCTGGAAGACAAATGAATTCTGAAGTTAAGGGCAAGTTAACAGCTCTGGAGGGAGGAAGGGGTTAAGTAGGATTGAACCGTATGTAATCGGCCAGAACCACAGAGTGACCCTGCAGCCCCGAGCCGCACTAAAAGGGGCAGATCCGGAGGAATAAAGAACATTGTGCAATATAAATGTACCTGGATTCTGTGTTATTGTTATTTATGTTTATTGCATGTGGTAGAGATGTCAGGCGAGGAGCCGCGGGTCCTGAGGACCCTGCCCATGTGTCACAGGGGCCCACAGGGACCCTACAGGAGCTGAAACCACTGTGTGAGCCGCCTAGAACAGTCTCTCATTTATCATTACACGTAAAGATTAGTAATAATAATAATAATAATAGCAATAATAATAACAATAATATAAAAAAATATATAGTAATAATATACAATAATAATAGATAATAATAAACAATAATAATATAAGAATAATAATTGATAAGAATAAGAATAAGAAAACCAAATTAAACTTATTTTCTCTAGACTGGATTTATTTCTAATTAAAAAGGGAATTCAGGGTTGTCATGGATAATTAGAGAGGGAGTATTGATCCAGGGAGGAATCTGATTGCCAGTATCTGGGGTCAGGAAGCAATTCTTTTTTTCCTTTGAGATGATTGGCTAAGTTTCACTTGGATTTTTTTTTTGTTTGCCTTCCTCTGGATTAATTGATAATAAAAAATAAAAAAAATACAAATAATTGATTAATAATGAATTAACAACTAATTAATTAATAACTAATCCGCATATTGCAGATCAGAGAAGATCTTAAAAGGTTGAACTTGATGAACTGAAAGTATTTTTTCAACCTTAATTACTATGTAGCTATGTAATAATAACAAATAATAATAATATTAATAATAATGGATAATATTATTATTATTATTATTATATTTTAATATTAATAATAATAATAATAATAATCATATCATTATGGATAATAATAAAGGATAATGCTAATAATAATAATTATTATTTTATTATTATTATTATTATTATTATTATTATTATTATTGTTATTATTATTAATAATAATAATAATAATAATAATAATAATAATAATAATAATAATAATAATAATAATAATAATAATCACATCAGTGTTACAAAGCAGTAAGTTATCTCTTCTCTGCACACAGGCAAGTGAGTATGTGCCTAGGGCTTCAGGCATTATGGGGTGCCAATCTAATAGGATCTTTTCATGTAACTCATTTTTAAAGGACCAACGCACAATGAAAAAACCTGACTAAGGCCATCATTAAATTGCGATTTGGCCAATTGAATAGGGCTCTAAATAAGCACATAGCATATTTTTTAAAGAAATTTTAAGTTAGTAAACATCTATCCAAAAGCAAGGTTTTCACGAACTAAAAACGTCTTAAAAAACAGCCGGACACTGGAGGCATCCATAGTACATTGACGGAAGTTGTGAGTGTGGGACAGGGTCTTATATATTTACCCGTGTACCTATTTACTTTTATGTATTTTATTTTATTAAGAAGTACTTATAAGTTCTGTATTTACTGCCTATAATCAAACAATTAGTCATGGCCGCATTACCCATTAGGCCAACTAAGCAGCCGCCCAGGAGCGCTTCCCTGTGAGGTGCCCCACTTTAAAAAAAAATGGTTCCTGGCTTAAAAGAAATGAAATACTGCAGTTGATAGACTGGCTACCAGGGGGTAACCAACTAGAACAAGAGAGTTACAACAGGATAGGGAAATTACACGGACAGAAAAAGCAAAAATGGGTCCGTGCATACCTTGTGTACTCACTCGCAGAGGCTCCTCCACTTCACTGTCTAGGGACTCCAAAAAGGTAGATACAGCCCTGCAAATAATACCTGTATGGGTTTGCCCTCTGCAGCATATGCAGACACAGACTCTATAGGGCTGGATGTGCAGTGTCACATACTAACTAATCAGGGGCAACTTTTCAGCAACATGCTTCAACATAATACTAAGAGATGGTCACTGATTGGTTAATATTAGACACAGGGGCTGTGTCTGTATACTCTGAAGTGGGCAGACCCATACAGGGACTATTTCTTATAAGCACATATGAATAAAATAAAGTCCATGTCAGTATATAGATACCCGGGATATTATATACCTAGTAACACCCAGGAACCTTCCGTGTCCCATTAGTCAACCTGACACTTCCACTAATCACATATATAGTTCTCAGCAGTGCGGGCTTGCCAAAAAACGTTGGTAACGCAATGTTAAAACTGCGGGCTTGCAAATCGGTTGTGGCCAGGCAAGGAGCTCCCAAAGGCGCTCCTTGCGCTGGTGGAGATGAGCACCATAGGCGCTCATCCCTACGACCCCGTATGGCTTAGGCAGGGAGCACCGAAGGCACTCACTGTGCTAGTGTAACGCAAATTTAAGTCGAATTTGCAGTTTCGCCACTCGAAAATTGCCCAAGCGAGAGAAAAAATGACAGCCGAAAAAAACGAAAACGAGACTACACGACCCTTAAACTCGCAAAACACCGCCAGGAACGTACGAGGTACAAAATACACTGTTAGGAAGGACGCAAAATGCTCGAGACAACGCAAGGCTCACAATGAGCGCTGAAGGTACTCAGAGGACTAAAAGCCTTACATTGTGTGGCAAACTGCATTACAATTTTATTGCCGTCATTTTTTTACGGGCAAGTCGCTAGTTTTTTTAATAATATTGAATTTCTATTATATTTATTTATATATATTTTTGCCATGTGATTAATGATGTATTTTTCTTTTGTATTGAACCCGTGCATAGTACTACAGAACATGTTGATGTGTTAAAAAAAAGGATGATAATAATAATAATAATAATAATAATAATAATAATAATAATAATAATATAATGCTAATAATAGTGGATCATAATATTAATGGATAATAATAATAATAATAATAATAATAATAATAATAATAATAATAATAATAATAATAATAAAGAATAATAATAATATTATATGTACTGGGACTATATGTGTGTATATATATATATATATACTTTCCGTGGCCCAACAATCTTCTATATAAATATAGCAGAGGTAACATTATCCGTGTACTATCCCTCACACGTCCATAGCCCCAGTGTCCCCGGGTGGCAGAAGCTTTCCATTAGCACAGACGGCTCATTGTCGGCTGGAGGTGCCGCTGTTACCTTAGCCCCAGATTACAGCAGGTGAGGAGCAGCTATCTGTGGATCAGTAACATGAGTGGGGCTTGTCCCACAATCGCCTCCATGAATACAGACGTATGGATTACACGGGGCGGTCACCCATGGACTGGACCAGACAAGAGGACGGGGACAGACATGTCCAGTATCAGGATTCACTACAATTGTCCACTATTCATGAGCAGTATAAACAACTTTTCAGTTTATTGTAATTTGAAATGTTAATCTTTTATGATATAATTTACACTAAAAATTGCTGTTTTCTTGCATGTTTTGTTGATTTAATTTTAAAGAGCATTACAAGCTGGCTATACATTTTACTCTACAGTAAATCATTTCTGAAATGTTAAGAATTGATTTTGCGTCTCAGTATGCTAATGTGAGGCTCCTGTATGCTAATGTGAGGCTCAGTGTGCTAATGAATGGCTCCTGTATGCTAATGTGCGGCTCTGTGTGCTAATTTTAGGCTCCTGTATGCTAATGTGTGTCTCAGTATGGTACTGTGCGGCTCCTGTATGCTAATGTGCGGCTCAGTGTGCTAATGAACGTCTCCTGTATGCTAATATGCGGTCCTGTATGCTAATGTGCGGTCCTGTATGCTAATGTGAGGCTCAGTGTGCTAATGAACGGCTCCTGTATGCTAATGTGCGGCTCCTGTATGGTAATGTGTGTCTAAGTATGGTAATGTGCGGCTCCTGTATGCTAATGTGCGGCTCAGTGTGCTAATGAAAGGCTCCTGTATGCTAAAGTACGTCTCCTGTAGGCTAATGTGCGGCTCAGTGTGCTAATGTGCAGCTCCTGTATGTTAATTTGAGTCTCCTGTATGCTAATGTGAGGCTCAGTGTGCTAATGGGAGGCTCCTGTATGCTAATGTGTGTCTCAGTATGGTAATGTGCGGCTCCTGTATGCTAATGTGCTGCTCAGTGTGCTAATGAACGGCTCCTGTATGCTAATGTGCGGCTCTGTGTGCTAATGTGAGGCTCCTGTATGCTAATGTGAGTCTCCTGTATGCTAATGTGTGTCTCAGTATGCTAATGTGCGTCTCCTGTATGCTAATGTGCGGTTCAGTGTGCTAATGTGCAGCTCCTGTATGCTAATGTGAGTCTCCTGTATGCTAATGTGAGGCTCAGTGTGCTAATGGGAGTCTCTTGTATGCTAATGTGTTTCTCAGTATGGTAATGGGCGGCTCATGTATGCTAATGTGCTGCTCAGTGTGCTAATGAACGGCTCCTGTATGCTAATGTGTGTCTATGTATGGTAATGTGCGGCTCCTGTATGCTAATGTGCGGCTCAGTGTTCTAATTTGCAGCTCCTGTATGCTAATGTGAGTCTCCTGTGTGCTAATGAACGACTCCTGTATGCTAATGTGAGTCTCCTGTATGCTAATGTGCGGCTCAGTCTGCTAATGTGCGGATCCTGTATGCTAATGTGAGGCTCAGTGTGCTAATGAACGACTCCTGTATGCTAATGTGAGTCTCCTGTATGCTAATGTGCGGCTCAGTCTGCTAATGTGCGGATCCTGTATGCTAATGTGAGGCTCCTGTATGCTAATGTGCGGCTCCTGTATGCTAATGTGCGGCTCCTGTATGCTAATGTGCGGCTCCTGTATGCTAATATGTGCCTCAGTATGCTAATGTGTGCCTCAGTATGCTAATGTGTGCCTCAGTATGCTAATGTGCTGCTCATGTATGCTAATGTATGACTCAGTATGGTAATGTGCGACACAGTATGCTAATGTGTGGCTCAGTATGGTAATGTGCGGCTCAGTGTGTTAATGTGTGGCTCAGTATGCTAAAAGGGTGGCTCAGTTTGATAATAGGTGGCTCCTGTATGCTAATATTTGGCTCAGTGTGGGAATGTGCGACTCACTATGGTAATGTGCTGCTTAGTATGCTCATGTGTGACTCAGTATGCTAATATGCGGCTCAGTGTGCTAATGTGCGACTCAGTATTCTAATGTGTAGCTCAGTATGGTAATGTGCGACTCTTTGTGCTAATTTGCTGCTCAGTATGCTAATGTGCGTTTCAGAATGCTAATGTGCGTCTCAGTATGCTAATGTGCTGCTCAGTATGCTAATGTGCTGCTCAGTATGGTAATGTGCGGCTCAGTATGGTAATGTGCGGCTCAGTGTGCTAATGTGTCGCTCAGTATGATAATGTGCGGCTCCTGTATGGTATTGTGCGGTTCAGTATGGTAATGTGCGACTCAGTATGGTAATGTGCGACTCAGTATGCTAATATGCGGCTCAGTATGATAATGTTTGGCTCAGTGTGGTAATGTGTGGCTCAGTATTCTAATAGGTGGCTCAGTGTGCTAATAGGTGGCTCCTGTATGCTAATGTGTGGCTCAGTGTGCTAATGTGTGGCTCAGTGTGCTAATGTGTGGCTCAGTGTGGTAATGTGCGGCTCAGTATGGTAATATGGCTCAGTGTGCTAATATGGCTCAGTGTGCTAATGTGTGGCTCAGTATGCTAATGTGCGGCTCAGAATACTAATGTGTGCGACTCAGTATGCTAATGTGCGGCTCAGTATGCTAATGTGCGGCTCAGTATACTAATGTGCGGCTCAGTATGCTAATGTGCGGCTCAGAGTATTTGATAAGGATGGGAGATGGGTCTAACTGCCAGATTGTGTGGCTGTCAGGTTCCATTTGCTTTACTGAGCTTCTGCTTACTGCTGTTGTCTCAGAAATGTGTGACCTTGTAAATGAATGAGCTCTCCATTAGTCATGTGACAGCACTGGCAGTTGTAGCTGCCACATTCCCATTGTATATACTGTGCATTCAAACTGTGTTTTTTTACTATATTTATGTTTCTCTCTATTACTCTCACAAAATATATTTATGCTTTAATAAATAGACAATGCAGAATAAATCCTTTTTATAGGATTTTTTAATCAGTTAAAGAAATGTGAATTATTATAAGTTTATATAAATGAAAACTTGGAAGTGATAAGTCCTATTGATCTTATAAGGAGCAGGGTAAAGACAAAAGGACTTGTAAATAAAGTCAGCGCCGTATGTGAATACTTTGTATATATAATTTTCTAATAACCCTATGAGCCTCGGAAGGTGTAAGTAACACAGGAGCAGCTCTCCATACACAGGACAGCAGTGGCACTTTGCATTGCCAGGGCCCCGCACTCACATTTCTGGCACCTCGAGCTCTGCGCATTACTCATGCACTAAACATAATGATTAAAGGATGCATTGCGTCCCAGGCTGCTCGTTTAATCAGACACCCCGGGGTGAGTCAGGACCCTTCATGTCGGTGCCATCACAACTCTGCTACTCACCAATAAAACTCACACAATCCCAGGGAAGATTTAGGAGCTGCCACTGTTAGAGCGCAGAGAGTGAGCGTGTTGGAGAGGTTTGTACTAACTCCCAGTGACAGCAGCGATACTGCCCGGGAGCACAATGCAGAGGCTGCAGGCTCATCGGCTAATGATCACAGCAGACCTAGGCCGCTAATTGGCACTGACGGCAGCGACGCTCCCGCGGCCATGTGCAATCAATGCACCGCACTGCAGTCCAGACGGCACGAGGGGCGCCGAGATATGCACTGCAAATGAATATTGGATTCCCCGGGATACAGTGTGCGGCGCTGAGACCGCGTCTCCAAAAGGATATTAATAAATTAGAGACAGTTCAAAGGAGGCGCAGGCAAAACTTATATGGAGACGCCATGACACTAATATATATGTATAGAAGGGAGAGGGAGATATGAAAGAAATTAATATATTAATTAATATCAATTAATTAACAGCTAATCTGCATACTGCCTTAAAAAGGTTGAAATTGATGGACTGAAAGTCTTTTTTCAACTTCAATTACTATGTAACTATATATAAAGTAATAAAGAAATATATATATATATATATATATATTATACCCTTCCGAGCTATACCATGTAGGGTCGCCCAAGATTGATTGTGGTCCACTGGAGAAGGAACTAGCAACCACTCCAGTATCTTTTGCCAAGAAAACCAGAGACAAATGAGCGTGGTGTGTCCCTTCTATATGGTCAGATACTGCTAAAGGACTGAACAACAACAAATATATATATATATACAAAATATAATCTCAAAAGTTTGTCAGAATAAATGAATATGTTTGTCCAATAAAAAAAGGTATCACCATATACTGCAATACTCTGATTATTCATCTAGATTACTGGACACGCACGGCTACCTCAATATATATATATATATATATATATATATATATATATATATATATATATATATATATATATATAAATATTTTAAAGGATTTAATAATGTCCATATATAAACTGCTGCAGCAAGCTAAGATACAAAATAAAATGTTTCTGCTAATGCGCAATTATTTTCTATTTGATGAACTTAGAAAATAGAAATAAAAATTTAAATAGTAATTGTGGCACGTGCAAACGTTTGGGCGCCGCTCCATTTGTAAGGTTTCAGAGCTCAATTAACTCGTTAAGCTCAAGAATTGTCATCAACTGAGGATTCCTAACGACAATTCTTGACCTAATACATTTTCTGCCTCTTCAAAGCTTGTGTTAGCACTCAAGAACCTCAGACTCCTCTAACAAACAGACCGAGGAAATGACAATGAAGATACTGATCGCTACAAAGCTTGGGAAGCCAATTAAAAATATTTCAAAGCGCTTCCAGCTTGTGATTTCCATTGTCCAAAATGTAATTAAGAAATGGCAGTTAAAGGGAACTGTGGAAGTCAAGACAAGATCTGGAAGACCAAGACAAATCTCAGAATTGTTCTTGCAGGACAGAAAGGCCAAGCTAAACCCCTCTGACTACAGGAAGGCTTGGCTGACATAGAAGTGGTGGTGCAAAGTTGATGGTACAAACAAGGAAGAGTCACCAGAAGGAAAGCTTACCTGGGATCTCAACACAAAGCTCAATGTCTGGAGTATCCGTAACAACATCTAGAGAAGTCAGAGATGTTTGAAACCAGTTGTTCTGGACTGATGGAGTAAAATTTGGTTTCTTTGGCCACAATCACTAAAGTTGTATTTGTAGAAAACAAAATGAGAAGTATTTAAAGGAACAACACCATGCCAACTGTTAAGCTTGGGCGCTCCATATATTATACTTTGGGGTTGTGTGGCAGCCGGTGGTGCAGGAAACAGGAAGAGGGAAGAATAGATTCCACTAAATATTAACAATTTCTGTAAGACAACATCACACAGACAGTAAAGAAACTGAAAAGAAGGCTGACAACTACCACAAGACAATAATCCAAATCACACCTTGGAATCCACCATGAACTATCACAAGGAACTGAAACTGAAGATGCTCCTCAGAGTCCCTAGACTTGGACATCATTGGAAATCTGTGGGTAGGCCTTAAACCTGATGTATATGCAAGACGTTGTAGGGATAGAAGCCATCTTTAAGGAAGAGTGGCGGAAAATTTCTAGAATAAGAAGAGAAATACTCATACCTGCTACTTAAGGTGTTTCCAAGTGCCAATGGGAGCGCTACTAAGTATTGATTTAGCAGGGCGCCCAAGCCATTATTCTTTTATGTTTTTCAATATTTTAAGTTCATTAAGTAAAAAGTAACTAACTGCGCATTAGCATTTGCAGGAAAAAAAAAGACATTTTTGAAGAGTTAGATAATTTATTAGGCTCTGGAACTGTCATGATCTGAGAATTCCTAAAGACAATTCTTGACCTGTCTAAGGCCTAACAAGTTAATTATGTTCTGAGGCCTTATTATTGGAGGCGTGCCCAAAATTTTGCACACACCACAATTACATTATTATTTTCTATTTTCTAAGTTCATCAAATATAAAAGAATTGCGCATTTGCAGAAAAAAACATTTTTAAAATTAGCTTGCTGCAAAGGGTGTGTTTACTTTTTTTTTCCACTTCAGACTCAATAAAATATGTATTTTGGCCAGGGGTGCCCAATCTGTATATAAGGACACCCTACACAATAATCATGGATGCATCATATACCGAGCTCAGTTGGTAGTGGGCTCTTGGTGCTGAGACCCCCACTGAGTATGAGATACTGATAATAAGTGTCTGCTTCTCACCTGCTCTGTACTTGTCAGAAGGTGATAAACTGCACATAAAACCCGTCACACTCCCAGACTGCACAGAAATGACTCAGAATCGTGGTAGAAACATCTGTTCAATAATGAAGATCCAAAAAAGAATCGTAAACCAACGGGAATTCTTTAAATACCCAAAGTGCCAAAGTACCACAGACATAAATAGCTGCAGGCAACGGGATGTGATAAGGTTGGAGCGCTCATCCAGAGGAGGAATAGGGGTCTGGGGAAGGGGCCGTGTAATGACATAGGAATATAGTACATTCTAGTCCTATATAGGAAGAGGGGTCTGGGGAGGGGGCCGTGTAATAACATAGGAATATAGTACATTCTAGTCCTATATAGGAAGAGGGGTCTGGGGAGGGGGCCGTGTAATAACATAGGAATATAGTACATTCTAGTCCTATATAGGAAGAGGGGTCTGGGGAGGGGGCCGTGTAATGACATAGGAATATAGTACATTCTAGTCCTATATAGGAAGAGGGGTCTGGGGAGGGGGCCGTGTAATGACATAGGAATATAGTACATTCTAGTCTTATATAGGAAGAGGGGTCTGGGGAGGTGGCCGTGTAATGACATAGGAATATAGTACATTCTAGTCCTATATAGGAAGAGGGGTCTGGGGAGGGGGCCGTGTAATGACATAGGAATATAGTACATTCTAGTATTATATAGGAAGAGGGGTCTGGGGAGGGGGCTGTGTAATGACATAGGAATATAGTACAATCTAGTCTTATATAGGAAGAGGGGTCTGGGGAGGGGGCTGTGTAATGACATAGGAATATAGTAAAATCTAGTCTTATATAGGAAGAGGGGTCTGGGGAGGGGGCCGTGTAAAGACATAGGAATATAGTACAATCTAGTCTTATATAGGAAGAGGGGTCTGGGGAGGGGGCCGTGTAATGACGTAGGAATATAGTACAATCTAGTCTTATATAGGAAGAGGGGTCTGGGGAGGGGGCCGTGTAATGACGTAGGAATATAGTACATTCTAGTCCTATATAGGAAGAGGGGTCTGGGGAGGGGGCCGTGTAATGACATAGGAATATAGTACATTCTAGTCTTATATAGGAAGAGGGGTCTGGGGAGGGGGCCGTGTAATGACATAGGAAAATAGTACATTCTAGTCCTATATAGGAAGAGGGGTCTGGGGAGGGGGCCGTGTAATGACATAGGAAAATAGTACATTCTAGTCTTATATAGGAAGAGGGGTCTGGGGAGGGGGCAGTGTAATGACATAGGAATATAGTACATTCTAGTCCTATATAGGAAGAGGGGTCTGGGGAGGGGGTCGTGTAATGACATAGGAATATAGTACATTCTAGTCTTATATAGGAAGAGGGGTCTGGGGAGGGGGCCGTGTAATGACATAGGAATATAGTACATTCTAGTCCTATATAGGAAGAGGGGTCTGGGGAGGGGGCTGTTTAATGACATAGGAATATAGTATATTCTAGTCCTATATAGGAAGAGGGGTCTGGGGAGGGGGCCGTGTAATGACATAGGAATATAGTACATTCTAGTCCTATATAGGAAGAGGGGTCTGGGGAGGGGGCCGTGTAATGACATAGGAATATAGTACATTCTAGTCCTATATCGGAAGAGGGGTCTGGGGAGGGGGCCGTGTAATGACATAGGAATATAGTACATTCTAGTCCTATATAGGAAGAGGGATCTGGGGAGGGGGCCGTGTAATGACATAGGAATATAGTACATTCTAGTCCTATATAGGAAGAGGGATCTGGGGAGGGGGCCGTGTAATGACATAGGAATATAGTACATTCTAGTCCTATATAGGAAGAGGGATCTGGGGAGGGGGCCGTGTAATGACATAGGAATATAGTACATTCTAGTCCTATATAGGAAGAGGGGTCTTGGGAGGGGGCCATGTAATGACATAGGAATATAGTACATTCTAGTTCTTTATAGGAGGAGGGGTCTGGGGAGGGGGCTGTGTAATGACATAGGAATATAGTACATTCTAGTCCTATAAAGGAAGAGGGGTCTGGGGAGGGGGCCGTGTAATGACATAGGAATATAGTACATTCTAGTCCTATATAGGAAGAGGAGTCTGGGGAGGGGGCCGTGTAATGACATAGGAATATAGTACATTCTAGTCCTATAAAGGAAGAGGAGTCTGGGGAGGGGGCCGTGTAATGACATAGGAATATAGTACATTCTAGTCCTATATAGGAAGAGGGGTCTGGGGAGGGGGCCGTGTAATGACATAGGAATATAGTACATTCTAGTCCAATATAGGAAGAGGGGTCTGGGGAGGGGGCCGTGTAATGACATAGGAATATAGTACATTCTAGTCCTATATAGGAAGAGGGGTCTGGGGAGGGGACCGTGTAATGACATAGGAATATAGTACATTCTAGTCCTATATAGGAAGAGGAGTCTGGGGAGGGGGCCGTGTAATGACATAGGAATATAGTACATTCTAGTCCTATATAGGAAGAGGGGTCTGGGGAGGGGGCCGTGTAATGACATAGGAATATAGTACATTCTAGTTTTATATAGGAAGAGGAGTCTGGGGAGGGGGGCATGTAATGACATAGGAATATAGTACATTCTAGTCTTATATAGGAAGAGGGGTCTGGGGAGGGGGCCTTGTAATGACATAGGAATATAGTACATTCTAGTCTTATATAGGAAGAGGGGTCTGGGGAGGGGGCCGTGTAATGACATAGGAATATAGTACATTCTAGTCCTATATAGGAAGAGGAGTCTGGGGAGGGGGCCGTGTAATGACATAGGAATATAGTACATTCTAGTCCAATATAGGAAGAGGGGTCTGGGGAGGGGGCCGTGTAATGACATAGGAATATAGTACATTCTAGTCTTATATAGGAAGAGGGGTCTGGGGAGGGGGCCGTGTAATGACATAGGAATATAGTACAATCTAGTCTTATATAGGAAGAGGGGTCTGGGGAGGGGGCCGTGTAATGACATAGGAATATAGTACAATCTAGTCTTATATAGGAAGAGGGTTCTGGGGAGGGCGCCGTGTAATGACATAGGAATATAGTACATTCTAGTCTTATATAGGAAGAGGGTTCTGGGGAGGGCGCCGTGTAATGACATAGGAATATAGTACATTCTAGTCCTATAAAGGAAGAGGGGTCTGGGGAGGGGGCCGTGTAATGACATAGGAATATAGTACATTCTAGTCCTATATAGGAAGAGGGTTCTGGGGAGGGCGCCGTGTAATGACATAGGAATATAGTACATTCTAGTCTTATATAGGAAGAGGGGTCTGGGGAGGGGGCCGTGTAATGACATAGGAATATAGTACATTCTAGTCTTATATAGGAAGAGGGGTCTGGGGAGGGGGCCGTGTAATGACATAGGAATATAGTACATTCTAGTCTTATATAGGAAGAGGGTTCTGGGGAGGGCGCCGTGTAATGACATAGGAATATAGTACATTCTAGTCTTATATAGGAAGAGGGGTCTGGGGAGGGGGGCGTGTAATGACATAGGAATATAGTACATTCTAGTCTTATATAGGAAGAGGAGTCTGGGGAGGGGGCCGTGTAATGACATAGGAATATAGTACATTCTAGTCCTATATAGGAAGAGGGTTCTGGGGAGGGCGCCGTGTAATGACATAGGAATATAGTACATTCTAGTCTTATATAGGAAGAGGGGTCTGGGGAGGGGGCCGTGTAATGACATAGGAATATAGTACATTCTAGTCTTATATAGGAAGAGGAGTCTGGGGAGGGGACCGTGTAATGACATAGGAATATAGTACATTCTAGTCCAATATAGGAAGAGGGGTCTGGGGAGGGGGCTGTGTAATGACATAGGAATATAGTACATTCTAGTCCTATATAGGAAGAGGGGTCTGGGGAGGGGGCCGTGTAATGACATAGGAATATAGTACATTCTAGTCCTATATAGGAAGAGGGGTCTGGGGAGGGGGCCGTGTAATGACATAGGAATATAGTACATTCTAGTCCTATATAGGAAGAGGAGTCTGGGGAGGGGGCTGTGTAATGACATAGGAATATAATACATTCTAGTCCTATATAGGAAAAGGAGTCTGGGGAGGGGGCCGTGTAATGACATAGGAATATAGTACATTCTAGACCTATATAGGAAGAGGGGTCTGGGGAGGGGGCCGTGTCATGACATAGGAATATAGTACATTCTAGTCCTATATAGGAGGAGGGGTCTGGGGAGGGGGCCATGTAATGACATAGGAATATAGTACATTCTAGTCTTTTATAGGAAGAGGAGTCTGGGGAGGGGGCCGTGTAATGACATAGGAATATAGTACATTCTAGTCCTATATAGGAAGAGGGGTCTGGGGAGGGGGCAGTGTAATGACATAGGAATATAGTACATTCTAGTCCTATATAGGAAGAGGGGTCTGGGGAGGGGGCAGTGTAATGACATAGGAATATAGTACATTCTAGTCCTATATAGGAAGAGGGGTCTGGGGAGGACGCCATGTAATGACATAGGAATATAGTACATTCTAGTCCTATATAGGAGGAGGGGTCTGGGGAGGGGGCCGTGTAATGACATAGGAATATAGTACATTCTAGTCCTATATAGGAAGAGGGGTCTGGGGAGGGGGCTGTGTAATGACATAGGAATATAGTACATTCTAGTCCTATATAGGAAGAGGGGTCTCGAGAGAGGGCCTTGTAATGACATAGGAATATAGTACATTCTAGTCCTATATAGGAAGAGGGGTCTGGGGAGGGGGCTGTGTAATGACATAGGAATATATTACATTCTAGTCCTATATAGGAAGAGGGGTCTGGGGAGGGGGCCGTGTAATGACATAGGAATATATTACATTCTAGTCCTATATAGGAAGAGGGGTCTGGGGAGGGGGCCGTGTAATGACATAGGAATATAGTACATTCTAGTCCTATATAGGAAGAGGGGTCTGGGGAGGGGGCCGTGTAATGACATAGGAATATACTACATTCTAGTCCTATATAGGAAGAGGGGTCTGGGGAGGGGGCCATGTAATGACATAGGAATATAGTACATTCTAGTATTATATAGGAAGAGGGGTCTGGGGAGGGGGCCGTGTAATGACATAGGAATATAGTACATTCTAGTCTTATATGGGAAGAGGGGTCTGGGGAGGGGGCTGTGTAATAACATAGGAATATAGTACATTCTAGTCCTATATAGGAAGAGGGGTCTGGGGAGGGGGCCGTGTAATGACATAGGAATATAGTACATTCTAGTCTTATATAGGAAGAGGGGTCTGGGGAGGGGGCCGTGTAATGACATAGTAATATAGTACATTCTAGTCCTATATAGGAAGAGGGGTCTGGGGAGGGGGCCGTGTAATGACATAGGAATATAGTACATTCTAGTCTTATATAGGAAGAGGGGTCTGGGGAGGGGGCCGTGTAATGACATAGTAATATAGTACATTCTAGTCCTATATAGGAAGAGGGGTCTGGGGAGGGGGCCTTGTAATGACATAGGAATATATTACATTCTAGTCCTATATAGGAAGAGGGGTCTGGGGAGGGGGCCGTGTAATGACATAGGAATATACTACATTCTAGTCCTATATAGGAAGAGGGGTCTGGGGAGGGGGCCGTGTAATGACATAGGAATATAGTACATTCTAGTATTATATAGGAAGAGGGGTCTGGGGAGGGGGCCGTGTAATGACATAGGAATATAGTACATTCTAGTCTTATATGGGAAGAGGGGTCTGGGGAGGGGGCTGTGTAATAACATAGGAATATAGTACATTCTAGTCCTATATAGGAAGAGGGGTCTGGGGAGGGGGCCGTGTAATGACATAGGAATATAGTACATTCTAGTCTTATATAGGAAGAGGGGTCTGGGGAGGGGGCCGTGTAATGACATAGTAATATAGTACATTCTAGTCCTATATAGGAAGAGGGGTCTGGGGAGGGGGCCGTGTAATGACATAGGAATATAGTACATTCTAGTCCTATATAGGAAGAGAGGTCTGGGGAGGGGGCCGTGTAATGACATAGGAATATAGTACATTCTAGTCTTATATAGGAAGAGGAGTCTGGGGAGGGGGCCGTGTAATGACATAGGAATATAGTACATTCTAGTCCTATATAGGAAGAGGAGTCTGGGGAGGGGGCCATGTAATGACATAGGAATATAGTACATTCTAGTCTTATATAGGAAGAGGAGTCTGGGGAGGGGGCCGTGTAATGACATAGGAATATAGTACATTCTAGTCCTATATAGGAAGAGGGGTCTGGGGAGGGGGCCGTGTAATGACATAGGAATATAGTACATTCTAGTCCTATATAGGAAGAGGGGTCTGGGGAGGGGGCCGTGTAATGACATAGGAATATAGTACATTCTAGTCCTATATAGGAAGAGGAGTCTGGGGAGGGGGCCGTGTAATGACATAGGAATATAGTACATTCTAGTCCTATATAGGAAGAGGGGTCTGGGGAGGGGGCTGTGTAATGACATAGGAATATAGTACATTCTAGTCCAATATAGGAAGAGGGGTCTGGGGAGGGGGCCGTGTAATGACATAGGAATATAGTACATTCTAGTCTTATATAGTAAGAGGGGTCTGGGGAGGGGGCCGTGTAATGACATAGGAATATAGTACATTCTAGTCCTATATAGGAAGAGGGGTCTGGGGAGGGGGCCGTGTAATGACATAGGAATATAGTACATTCTAGTCCTATATAGGAAGAGGAGTCTTGGGAGGGGGCCGTGTAATGACATAGGAATATAGTACATTCTAGTCTTATATAGGAAGAGGGGTCTGGGGAGGGGGCCGTGTAATGACATAGGAATATAGTACATTCTAGTCCTATATAGGAAGAGTGGTCTGGGGAGGGGGACGTGTAATGACATAGGAATATAGTACATTCTAGTCCTATATAGGAAGAGGGGTCTGGGGAGGGGGCCGTGTAATGACATAGGAATATAGTACATTCTAGTCCTATATAGGAAGAGGGGTCTGGGGAGGGGGCCATGTAATGACATAGGAATATAGTACATTCTAGTCCTATATAGGAAGAGTGGTCTGGGGAGGGGGACGTGTAATGACATAGGAATATAGTACATTCTAGTCCTATATAGGAAGAGGGGTCTGGGGAGGGGGCCATGTAATGACATAGGAATATAGTACATTCTAGTCCTATATAGGAAGAGTGGTCTGGGGAGGGGGACGTGTAATGACATAGGAATATAGTACATTCTAGTCCTATATAGGAAGAGGGGTCTGGGGAGGGGGCCGTGTAATGACATAGGAATATAGTACATTCTAGTCCTATATAGGAAGAGGGGTCTGGGGAGGGGGCCGTGTAATGACATAGGAATATAGTACATTCTAGTCCTATATAGGAAGAGGGGTCTGGGGAGGGGGCCATGTAATGACATAGGAATATAGTACATTCTAGTCCTATATAGGAAGAGGGGTCTGGGGAGGGGGCCGTGTAATGACATAGGAATATAGTACATTCTAGTCTTATATAGGAAGAGGGGTCTGGGGAGGGGGCCGTGTAATGACATAGGAATATAGTACATTCTAGTCCTATATAGGAAGAGGGGTCTGGGGAGGGGGCCGTGTAATGACATAGGAATATAGTACAATCTAGTCTTATATAGGAAAAAGGGTCTGGGGAGGGGGCCGTGTAATGACATAGGAATATAGTACATTCTAGTCTTATATAGGAAGAGGGGTCTGGGGGGGTGGCCGAGTAATGACATAGGAATATAGTACATTCTAGTCCTATATATGAAGAGGGGTCTGGGGAGGGGGCCGTGTAATGACATAGGAATATAGTACATTCTAGTCTTATATAGGAAGAGGGGTCTGGGGAGGGGGCCGTGTAATGACATAGGAATATAGTACATTCTAGTCCTATATAGGAAGAGGGGTCTGGGGAGGGGGCTGTGTAATGACATAGGAATATAGTACATTCTAGTCCTATATAGGAGGAGGGGTCTGGGGAGGGGGCCGTGTAATGACATATGAATATAGTACATTCTAGTCCTATATAGGAGGAGGGGTCTGGGGAGGGGGCCGTGTAATGACATAGGAATATAGTACATTCTAGTCCTATATAGGAAGAGGAGCCTGGGGAGGATGCCGTGTAATGACATAGGAATATAGTACATTCTAGTCCTATAGAGGAGGAGGGGTCTGGGGAGGGGGCCATGTAATGACATAGGAATATAGTACATTCTAGTCCTATATAGGAAGAGGAGTCTGGGGAGGGGGCCGTGTAATGACATAGGAATATAGTACATTCTAGTCTTATATAGGAAGAGCAGTCTGGGGAGGGGGCTGTGTAATGACATAGGAATATAGTACATTCTAGTCTTATATAGGAAGAGGAGTCTGGGGAGGGGGCCGTGTAATGACATAGGAATATAGTACATTCTAGTTTTATATAGGAAGAGGAGTCTGGGGAGGGGGCCGTGTAATGACATAGGAATATAGTACATTCTAGTTTTATATAGGAAGAGGAGTCTGGGGAGGGGGCTGTGTAATGACATAGGAATATAGTACATTCTAGTCTTATATAGGAAGAGGGGTCTGGGGAGGTGGCCGTGTAATGACATAGGAATATAGTACATTCTAGTCCTATATAGGAAGAGGGGTCTGGGGAGGGGGCTGTGTAATGACATAGGAATATAGTACATTCTAGTCCTATATAGGAAGAGGGGTCTGGGGAGGGGGCCGTGTAATGACATAGGAATATAGTACATTCTAGTCCTATATAGGAAGAGGGGTCTGGGGAGGGGGCTGTGTAATGACATAGGAATATAGTACATTCTAGTCCTATAT
Organism: Discoglossus pictus; assembly: GCA_027410445.1. Taxonomy (NCBI): domain Eukaryota; kingdom Metazoa; phylum Chordata; class Amphibia; order Anura; family Alytidae; genus Discoglossus; species Discoglossus pictus. The sequence continues at coordinate 111,694,363 of CM050173.1, forward strand.
AGGAAGAGGGGTCTGGGGAGGGGGCCGTGTAATGACATAGGAATATAGTACATTCTAGTTCTATATAGGAAGAGGAGTGTGGGGAGGGGGCCGTGTAATGACATAGGAATATAGTACATTCTAGTCCTATATAGGAAGAGGGGTCTGCGGAGGGGGCCGAGTAATGACATAGGAATATAGTACATTCTAGTCTTATATAGGAAGAGGGGTCTGGGGAGGGGGCCGTGTAATGACATAGGAATATAGTACAATCTAGTCTTATATAGGAAAAAGGGTCTGGGGAGGGGGCCGTGTAATGACATAGGAATATAGTACATTCTAGTCTTATATAGGAAGAGGGGTCTGGGGGGGTGGCCGTGTAATGACATAGGAATATAGTACATTCTAGTCCTATATATGAAGAGGGGTCTGGGGAGGGGGCCGTGTAATGACATAGGAATATAGTACATTCTAGTCTTATATAGGAAGAGGGGTCTGGGGAGGGGGCCGTGTAATGACATAGGAATATAGTACATTCTAGTCCTATATAGGAAGAGGGGTCTGGGGAGGGGGCTGTGTAATGACATAGGAATATAGTACATTCTAGTCCTATATAGGAGGAGGGGTCTGGGGAGGGGGCCGTGTAATGACATATGAATATAGTACATTCTAGTCCTATATAGGAGGAGGGGTCTGGGGAGGGGGCCGTGTAATGACATAGGAATATAGTACATTCTAGTCCTATATAGGAAGAGGAGTCTGGGGAGGATGCCGTGTAATGACATAGGAATATAGCACATTCTAGTATTATATAGGAAGAGGGGTCTGGGGAGGGGGCCGTGTAATGACATAGGAATATAGTACATTCTAGTCCTATATAGGAAGAGGAGTCTGGGGAGGGGGCTGTGTAATGACATAGGAATATAGCACATTCTAGTCCTATATAGGAAGAGGGTTCTGGGGAGGGGGCCGTGTAATGACATAGGAATATAGTACATTCTAGTCCTATATAGGAAGAGGAGTCTGGGGAGGGGGCTGTGTAATGACATAGGAATATAGCACATTCTAGTCCTATATAGGAAGAGGGTTCTGGGGAGGGGGCCGTGTAATGACATAGGAATATAGTACATTCTAGTCCTATATAGGAAGAGGGGTCTGGGGAGGGGGCCGTGTAATGACATAGGAATATAGTACATTCTAGTCCTATATAGGAAGAGGAGTCTGGGGAGGGGGCTGTGTAATGACATAGGAATATAGCACATTCTAGTCCTATATAGGAAGAGGGTTCTGGGGAGGGGGCCGTGTAATGACATAGTAATATAGTACATTCTAGTCCTATATAGGAAGAGGAGTCTGGGGAGGGGGCCGTGTAATGACATAGGAATATAGTACATTCTAGTCTTATATAGGAAGAGCAGTCTGGGGAGGGGGCTGTGTAATGACATAGGAATATAGTACATTCTAGTCTTATATAGGAAGAGGAGTCTGGGGAGGGGGCCGTGTAATGACATAGGAATATAGTACATTCTAGTTTTATATAGGAAGAGGAGTCTGGGGAGGGGGCCGTGTAATGACATAGGAATATAGTACATTCTAGTTTTATATAGGAAGAGGAGTCTGGGGAGGGGGCTGTGTAATGACATAGGAATATAGTACATTCTAGTCTTATATAGGAAGAGGGGTCTGGGGAGGTGGCCGTGTAATGACATAGGAATATAGTACATTCTAGTCCTATATAGGAAGAGGGGTCTGGGGAGGGCGCCGTGTAATGACATAGGAATATAGTACATTCTAGTCCTATATAGGAAGAGGGGTCTGGGGAGGGGGCTGTGTAATGACATAGGAATATAGTACATTCTAGTCCTATATAGGAAGAGGGGTCTGGGGAGGGGGCCGTGTAATGACATAGGAATATAGTACATTCTAGTTCTATATAGGAAGAGGAGTGTGGGGAGGGGGCCGTGTAATGACATAGGAATATAGTACATTCTAGTCCTATATAGGAAGAGGGGTCTGCGGAGGGGGCCGAGTAATGACATAGGAATATAGTACATTCTAGTCCTATATAGGAAGAGGGGTCTGGGGAGGGGGCTGTGTAATGACATAGGAATATAGTACATTCTAGTCTTATATGAGAAGAGGGGTCTGGGGAGGGGGCCGTGTAATGACATAGGAATATAGTACATTCTAGTCCTATATCGGAAGAGGGGTCTGGGGAGGGGGCCGTGTAATGACATAGGAATATAGTACATTCTAGTTTTATATAGGAAAAGGGGTCTGGGGAGGGGGCCGTGTAATGACATAGGAATATAGTACATTCTAGTCCTATATAGGAAGAGGAGTCTGGGGAGGGGGCCGTGTAATGACATAGGAATATAGTACATTCTAGTTTTATATAGGAAGAGGAGTCTGGGGAGGGGGCCGTGTAATGACATAGGAATATAGTACATTCTAGTCTTATATAGGAAGAGGAGTCTGGGGAGGGGGCCGTGTAATGACATAGGAATATAGTACATTCTAGTTTTATATAGGAAGAGGAGTCTGGGGAGGGGGCCGTGTAATGACATAGGAATATAGTACATTCTAGTCTTATATAGGAAGAGGAGTCTGGGGAGGGGGCCGTGTAATGACATAGGAATATAGTACATTCTAGTTTTATATAGGAAAAGGGGTCTGGGGAGGGGGCCGTGTAATGACATAGGAATATAGTACATTCTAGTCCTATATAGGAAGAGGAGTCTGGGGAGGGGGCCGTGTAATGACATAGGAATATAGTACATTCTAGTCCTATATAGGAAGAGGGGTCTGGGGAGGGGGCCATATAATGACATAGGAATATAGTACATTCTAGTCTTATATAGGAAGAGGAGTCTGGGGAGGGGGCCGTGTAATGACATAGGAATATAGTACATTCTAGTCTTATATGGGAAGAGGGGTCTGGGGAGGGGGCCGTGTAATGACATAGGAATATAGTACATTCTAGTCTTATATAGGAAGAGGGGTCTGGGGAGGGGGGCGTGTAATGACATAGGAATATAGTACATTCTAGTCCTATATAGGAAGAGGGGTCTGGGGAGGGGGCCGTGTAATGACATAGGAATATAGTACATTCTAGTCCTATATAGGAAGAGGGGTCTGGGGAGGGGGCCGTGTAATGACATAGGAATATAGTACATTCTAGTTTTATATAGGAAGAGGAGTCTGGGGAGGGGGCCGTGTAATGACATAGGAATATAGTACATTCTAGTCCTATATAGGAAGAGGGGTCTGGGGAGGGGGCCATGTAATGACATAGGAATATAGTACATTCTAGTTTTATATAGGAAGAGGGGTCTGGGGAGGGGGCCGTGTAATGACATAGGAATATAGTACATTCTAGTATTATATAGGAAGAGGGGTCTGGGGAGGGGGCCGTGTAATGACATAGGAATATAGTACATTCTAGTCCTATATAGGAAGAGGAGTCTGGGGAGGGGGCCGTGTAATGACATAGGAATATAGTACATTCTAGTATTATATAGGAAGAGGAGTCTGGGGAGGGGGCCGTGTAATGACATAGGAATATAGTACATTCTAGTCTTATATGGGAAGAGGGGTCTGGGGAGGGGGCCGTGTAATGACATAGGAATATAGTACATTCTAGTCTTATATAGGAAGAGGAGTCTGGGGAGGGGGCCGTGTAATGACATAGGAATATAGTACATTCTAGTCTTATATGGGAAGAGGGGTCTGGGGAGGGGGCCGTGTAATGACATAGGAATATAGTACATTCTAGTCTTATATAGGAAGAGGAGTCTGGGGAGGGGGCCGTGTAATGACATAGGAATATAGTACATTCTAGTCCTATATAGGAAGAGGAGTCTGGGGAGGGGGCCGTGTAATGACATAGGAATATAGTACATTCTAGTCCTATATAGGAAGAGGGGTCTGGGGAGGGGGCCGTGTAATGACATAGGAATATAGTACATTCTAGTCTTATATAGGAAGAGGAGTCTGGGGAGGGGGCCGTGTAATGACATAGGAATATAGTACATTCTAGTCCTATATAGGAAGAGGAGTCTGGGGAGGGGGCCGTGTAATGACATAGGAATATAGTACATTCTATTCCTATATAGGAAGAGGGGGCTGGGGAGGGGGCAGTGTAATGACATAGGAATATAGCACATTCTTGTCCTTTATAGGAAGAGGGGTCTGGGGAGGGGGCCGTGTAATGACATAGGAATATAGTACATTCTAGTTCTATATAGGAAGAGGGGTCTGGGGAGGGGGCCGTGTAATGACATAGGAATATAGTACATTCTAGTCTTATATAGGAAGAGGGGTCTGGGGAGGGGGCCGTGTAATGACATAGGAATATAGTACATTCTAGTCCTATATGGGAAGAGGGGTCTGGGGAGGGGACCGTGTAATGACATAGGAATATAGTACATTCTAGTCTTATATAGGAAGAGGGGTCTGGGGAGGGGGCTGTGTAATGACATAGGAATATAGTACATTCTAGTCCTATATAGGAAGAGGGGTCTGGGGAGGGGGCCGTGTAATGACATAGGAATATAGTACATTCTAGTCTTATATAGTAAGAGGGGTCTGGGGAGGGGGCCGTGTAATGACATAGGAATATAGTACATTCTAGTCCTATATAGGAAGAGGGGTCTGGGGAGGGGGCCGTGTAATGACATAGGAGTATAGTACATTCTAGTCTTATATAGTAAGAGGGGTCTGGGGAGGGGGCCGTGTAATGACATAGGAATATAGTACATTCTAGTCCTATATAGGAAGAGGGGTCTGGGGAGGGGGCCGTGTAATGACATAGGAATATAGTACATTCTAGTCTTATATAGGAAGAGGGGTCTGGGGAGGGGGCCGTGTAATGACATAGGAATATAGTACATTCTAGTCCTATATAGGAAGAGGGGTCTGGGGAGGGGGCCGTGTAATGACATAGGAATATAGTACATTCTAGTCCTATATAGGAAGAGGGGTCTGGGGAGGGGGCTGTGTAATGACATAGGAATATAGTACATTCTAGTCCTATATAGGAAGAGGAGTCTGGGGAGGGGGCCGTGTAATGACATAGGAATATAGTACATTCTAGTCCTATATAGGAAGAGGGGTCTGGGGAGGGGGCCATGTAATGACATAGGAATATAGTACATTCTAGTTTTATATAGGAAGAGGGGTCTGGGGAGGGGGCCGTGTAATGACATAGGAATATAGTACATTCTAGTATTATATAGGAAGAGGGGTCTGGGGAGGGGGCCGTGTAATGACATAGGAATATAGTACATTCTAGTCCTATATAGGAAGAGGAGTCTGGGGAGGGGGCCGTGTAATGACATAGGAATATAGTACATTCTAGTATTATATAGGAAGAGGAGTCTGGGGAGGGGGCCGTGTAATGACATAGGAATATAGTACATTCTAGTCTTATATGGGAAGAGGGGTCTGGGGAGGGGGCCGTGTAATGACATAGGAATATAGTACATTCTAGTCTTATATAGGAAGAGGAGTCTGGGGAGGGGGCCGTGTAATGACATAGGAATATAGTACATTCTAGTCTTATATGGGAAGAGGGGTCTGGGGAGGGGGCCGTGTAATGACATAGGAATATAGTACATTCTAGTCTTATATAGGAAGAGGAGTCTGGGGAGGGGGCCGTGTAATGACATAGGAATATAGTACATTCTAGTCCTATATAGGAAGAGGAGTCTGGGGAGGGGGCCGTGTAATGACATAGGAATATAGTACATTCTAGTCCTATATAGGAAGAGGGGTCTGGGGAGGGGGCCGTGTAATGACATAGGAATATAGTACATTCTAGTCTTATATAGGAAGAGGAGTCTGGGGAGGGGGCCGTGTAATGACATAGGAATATAGTACATTCTAGTCCTATATAGGAAGAGGAGTCTGGGGAGGGGGCCGTGTAATGACATAGGAATATAGTACATTCTATTCCTATATAGGAAGAGGGGGCTGGGGAGGGGGCAGTGTAATGACATAGGAATATAGCACATTCTTGTCCTTTATAGGAAGAGGGGTCTGGGGAGGGGGCCGTGTAATGACATAGGAATATAGTACATTCTAGTTCTATATAGGAAGAGGGGTCTGGGGAGGGGGCCGTGTAATGACATAGGAATATAGTACATTCTAGTCTTATATAGGAAGAGGGGTCTGGGGAGGGGGCCGTGTAATGACATAGGAATATAGTACATTCTAGTCCTATATGGGAAGAGGGGTCTGGGGAGGGGACCGTGTAATGACATAGGAATATAGTACATTCTAGTCTTATATAGGAAGAGGGGTCTGGGGAGGGGGCTGTGTAATGACATAGGAATATAGTACATTCTAGTCCTATATAGGAAGAGGGGTCTGGGGAGGGGGCCGTGTAATGACATAGGAATATAGTACATTCTAGTCTTATATAGTAAGAGGGGTCTGGGGAGGGGGCCGTGTAATGACATAGGAATATAGTACATTCTAGTCCTATATAGGAAGAGGGGTCTGGGGAGGGGGCCGTGTAATGACATAGGAGTATAGTACATTCTAGTCTTATATAGTAAGAGGGGTCTGGGGAGGGGGCCGTGTAATGACATAGGAATATAGTACATTCTAGTCCTATATAGGAAGAGGGGTCTGGGGAGGGGGCCGTGTAATGACATAGGAATATAGTACATTCTAGTCTTATATAGGAAGAGGGGTCTGGGGAGGGGGCCGTGTAATGACATAGGAATATAGTACATTCTAGTCCTATATAGGAAGAGGGGTCTGGGGAGGGGGCCGTGTAATGACATAGGAATATAGTACATTCTAGTCCTATATAGGAAGAGGGGTCTGGGGAGGGGGCCGTGTAATGACATAGGAATATAGTACATTCTAGTCCTATATAGGAAGAGGGGTCTGGGGAGGGGGCCGTGTAATGACATAGGAGTATAGTACATTCTAGTCTTATATAGTAAGAGGGGTCTGGGGAGGGGGCCGTGTAATGACATAGGAATATAGTACATTCTAGTCCTATATAGGAAGAGGGGTCTGGGGAGGGGGCCGTGTAATGACATAGGAATATAGTACATTCTAGTCTTATATAGGAAGAGGGGTCTGGGGAGGGGGCCGTGTAATGACATAGGAATATAGTACATTCTAGTCCTATATAGGAAGAGGGGTCTGGGGAGGGGGCCGTGTAATGACATAGGAATATAGTACATTCTAGTCCTATATAGGAAGAGGGGTCTGGGGAGGGGGCTGTGTAATGACATAGGAATATAGTACATTCTAGTCCTATATAGGAAGAGGGGTCTGGGGAGGGGGCCATGTAATGACATAGGAATATAGTACATTCTAGTCCTATATAGGAAGAGTGGTCTGGGGAGGGGGACGTGTAATGACATAGGAATATAGTACATTCTAGTCCTATATAGGAAGAGGGGTCTGGGGAGGGGGCCGTGTAATGACATAGGAATATAGTACATTCTAGTCCTATATAGGAAGAGGGGTCTGGGGAGGGGGCCGTGTAATGACATAGGAATATAGTACATTCTAGTCCTATATAGGAAGAGGGGTCTGGGGAGGGGGCCATGTAATGACATAGGAATATAGTACATTCTAGTCCTATATAGGAAGAGGGGTCTGGGGAGGGGGCCGTGTAATGACATAGGAATATAGTACATTCTATTCTTATATAGGAAGAGGGGTCTGGGGAGGGGGCCGTGTAATGACATAGGAATATAGTACAATCTAGTCTTATATAGGAAAAAGGGTCTGGGGAGGGGGCCGTGTAATGACATAGGAATATAGTACATTCTAGTCTTATATAGGAAGAGGGGTCTGGGGGGGTGGCCGTGTAATGACATAGGAATATAGTACATTCTAGTCCTATATATGAAGAGGGGTCTGGGGAGGGGGCCGTGTAATGACATAGGAATATAGTACATTCTAGTCCTATATAGGAGGAGGGGTCTGGGGAGGGGGCCGTGTAATGACATAGGAATATAGTACATTCTAGTCCTATATAGGAGGAGGGGTCTGGGGAGGGGGCCGTGTAATGACATAGGAATATAGTACATTTTAGTCCTATATAGGAAGAGGAGTCTGGGGAGGATGCCGTGTAATGACATAGGAATATAGTACATTCTAGTCCTATAGAGGAGGAGGGGTCTGGGGAGGGGGCCGTGTAATGACATAGGAATATAGTACATTCTAGTCCTATATAGTAAAGGGGTCTGGGGAGGGGGCCGTGTAATGACATAGGAATATAGTACATTCTAGTCCTATATAGGAAGAGGAGTCTGGGGAGGGGGCCATGTAATGACATAGGAATATAGTACATTCTAGTCCTATATAGGAAGAGGAGTCTGGGGAGGGGGCCGTGTAATGACATAGGAATATAGTACATTCTAGTCTTATATAGGAAGAGGGGTCTGGGGAGGGGGCTGTGTAATGACATAGGAATATAGTACATTCTAGTCTTATATAGGAAGAGGAGTCTGGGGAGGGGGCCGTGTAATGACATAGGAATATAGTACATTCTAGTCTTATATAGGAAGAGGGGTCTGGGGAGGGGGCCATGTAATGACATAGGAATATAGTACATTCTAGTCTTATATAGGAAGAGGGGTCTAGGGGGGGGGCCGTGTAATGACATAGGAATATAGTACATTCTAGTCCTATATAGGAAGAGGGGTCTGGGGAGGGGGCCGTGTAATGACATAGGAATATAGTACATTCTAGTCCTATATAGGAAGAGGGGTCTGGGGAGGGGGCCGTGTAATGACATAGGAATATAGTACATTCTAGTCTTATATAGGAAGAGGGGTCTGGGGAGGGGGCCGTGTAATGACATAGGAATATAGTACAATCTAGTCTTATATAGGAAAAAGGGTCTGGGGAGGGGGCCGTGTAATGACATAGGAATATAGTACATTCTAGTCTTATATAGGAAGAGGGGTCTGGGGGGGTGGCCGTGTAATGACATAGGAATATAGTACATTCTAGTCCTATATATGAAGAGGGGTCTGGGGAGGGGGCCGTGTAATGACATAGGAATATAGTACATTCTAGTCTTATATAGGAAGAGGGGTCTGGGGAGGGGGCTGTGTAATGACATAGGAATATAGTACATTCTAGTCCTATATAGGAGGAGGGGTCTGGGGACGGGGCCGTGTAATGACATAGGAATATAGTACATTCTAGTCCTATATAGGAAGAGGAGTCTGGGGAGGATGCCGTGTAATGACATAGGAATATAGTACATTCTAGTCCTATAGAGGAGGAGGGGTCTGGGGAGGGGGCCATGTAATGACATAGGAATATAGTACATTCTAGTCTTATATAGGAAGAGGGGTCTGGGGAGGGGGCCGTGTAATGACATAGGAATATAGTACATTCTAGTCCTATATAGGAAGAGGGGTCTGGGGAGGGGGCCTTGTAATGACATAGGAATATAGTACATTCTAGTCCTATATAGGAAGAGGAGTCTGGGGAGGGGGCCGTGTAATGACATAGGAATATAGTACATTCTAGTCTTATATAGGAAGAGCAGTCTGGGGAGGGGGCTGTGTAATGACATAGGAATATAGTACATTCTAGTCCTATATAGGAGGAGGGGTCTGGGGAGGGGGCCGTGTAATGACATAGGAATATAGTACATTCTAGTCCTATATAGGAAGAGGGGTCTGGGGAGGGGGCCGTGTAATGACATAGGAATATAGTACATTCTAGTCCTATATAGGAAGAGGGGTCTGGGGGGGTGGCCGTGTAATGACATAGGAATATAGTACATTCTAGTCCTATATAGGAAGAGGGGTCTGGGGAGGGGGCCGTGTAATGACATAGGAATATAGTACATTCTAGTCTTATATAGGAAGAGGAGTCTGGGGAGGGGGCCGTGTAATGACATAGGAATATAGTACATTCTAGTTTTATATAGGAAGAGGAGTCTGGGGAGGGGGCCGTGTAATGACATAGGAATATAGTACATTCTAGTTTTATATAGGAAGAGGAGTCTGGGGAGGGGGCTGTGTAATGACATAGGAATATAGTACATTCTAGTCTTATATAGGAAGAGGGGTCTAGGGGGGGGGCCGTGTAATGACATAGGAATATAGTACATTCTAGTCCTATATAGGAAGAGGGGTCTGGGGAGGGGGCCGTGTAATGACATAGGAATATAGTACATTCTAGTCCTATATAGGAAGAGGGGTCTGCGGAGGGGGCCGAGTAATGACATAGGAATATAGTACATTCTAGTCCTATATAGGAGGAGGGGTCTGGGGAGGGGGCTGCGTAATGACATAGGAATATAGTACATTCTAGTCTTATATGAGAAGAGGGGTCTGGGGAGGGGGCCGTGTAATGACATAGGAATATAGTACATTCTAGTCTTATATAGGAAGAGGAGTCTGGGGAGGGGGCCGTGTAATGACATAGGAATATAGTACATTCTAGTCCTATATCGGAAGAGGGGTCTGGGGAGGGGGCAGTGTAATGACATAGGAATATAGTACATTCTAGTCCTATATCGGAAGAGGGGTCTGGGGAGGGGGCCGTGTAATGACATAGGAATATAGTACATTCTAGTTTTATATAGGAAAAGGGGTCTGGGGAGGGGGCCGTGTAATGACATAGGAATATAGTACATTCTAGTCCTATATAGGAAGAGGAGTCTGGGGAGGGGGCCGTGTAATGACATAGGAATATAGTACATTCTAGTTTTATATAGGAAGAGGAGTCTGGGGAGGGGGCCGTGTAATGACATAGGAATATAGTACATTCTAGTCTTATATAGGAAGAGGAGTCTGGGGAGGGGGCCGTGTAATGACATAGGAATATAGTACATTCTAGTTTTATATAGGAAGAGGAGTCTGGGGAGGGGGCCGTGTAATGACATAGGAATATAGTACATTCTAGTCTTATATAAGAAGAGGGGTCTGGGGAGGGGGCCGTGTAATGACATAGGAATATAGTACATTCTAGTTTTATATAGGAAGAGGAGTCTGGGGAGGGGGGCCGTGTAATGACATAGGAATATAGTACATTCTAGTCTTATATAGGAAGAGGAGTCTGGGGAGGGGGCCGTGTAATGACATAGGAATATAGTACATTCTAGTTTTATATAGGAAAAGGGGTCTGGGGAGGGGGCCGTGTAATGACATAGGAATATAGTACATTCTAGTCCTATATAGGAAGAGGAGTCTGGGGAGGGGCCGTGTAATGACATAGGAATATAGTACATTCTAGTCCTATATAGGAAGAGGAGTCTGGGGAGGGGGCCGTGTAATGACATAGGAATATAATACATTCTAGTCTTATATAGGAAGAGGAGTCTGGGGAGGGGGCCGTGTAATGACATAGGAATATAGTACATTCAAGTCTTATATGGGAAGAGGGGTCTGGGGAGGGGGCCCTGTAATGACATAGGAATATAGTACATTCTAGTCTTATATAGGAAGAGGGGTCTGGGGAGGGGGGCGTGTAATGACATAGGAATATAGTACATTCTAGTCCTATATAGGAAGAGGAGTCTGATGAGGGGGCCATGTAATGACATAGGAATATAGTACATTCTAGTCCTATATAGGAAGAGGGGTCTGGGGAAGAAGCCGTGTAATGACATAGGAATATAGTACATTCTAGTCTTATATAGGAAGAGGAGTCTGGGGAGGGGGCCGTGTAATGACATAGGAATATAGTACATTCTAGTCCTATATAGGAAGAGGAGTCTGGGGAGGGGGCCGTGTAATGACATAGGAATATAGTACATTCTAGTCCTATATAGGAAGAGGGGTCTGGGGAGGGGGCCGTGTAATGACATAGGAATATAGTACATTCTAGTCCTATATAGGAAGAGGGGTCTGGGGAGGGGGCCGTGTAATGACATAGGAATATAGTACATTCTAGTCTTATATAGGAAGAGGAGTCTGGGGAGGGGGCCGTGTAATGACATAGGAATATAGTACATTCTAGTCTTATATAGGAAGAGGAGTCTGGGGAGGGGGCCGTGTAATGACATAGGAATATAGTACATTCTAGTCCTATATAGGAAGAGGGGTCTGGGGAGGGGGCCGTGTAATGACATAGGAATATAGTACATTCTAGTCCTATAAAGGAAGAGGGGTCTGGGGAGGGGGCCTTGTAATGACATAGGAATATAGTACATTCTAGTCCAATATAGGAAGAGGGGTCTGGGGAGTGGGCTGTGTAATGACATTGGAATATAGTACATTCTAGTCCTATATAGGAAGAGGAGTCTGGGGAGGGGGCCGTGTAATGACATAGGAATATAGTACATTCTAGTCCTATATAGGAAGAGGAGTCTGGGGAGGGGGCCGTGTAATGACATAGGAATATAGTACATTCTAGTCCTATAAAGGAAGAGGGGTCTGGGGAGGGGGCCTTGTAATGACATAGGAATATAGTACATTCTAGTTTTATATAGGAAGAGGAGTCTGGGGAGGGGGGCATGTAATGACATAGGAATATAGTACATTCTAGTCTTATATAGGAAGAGGGGTCTGGGGAGGGGGCCTTGTAATGACATAGGAATATAGCACATTCTAGTCCTATAAAGGAAGAGGGGTCTGGGGAGGGGGCCATGTAATGACATAGGAATATAGTACATTCTAGTCCTATATAGGAAGAGGGGTCTGGGGAGGGGGCCGTGTAATGACGTAGGAATATAGTACATTCTAGTCCTATAAAGGAAGAGGGGTCTGGGGAGGGGGCCGTGTAATGACATAGGAATATAGTACATTCTAGTTTTATATAGGAAGAGGAGTCTGGGGAGGGGGCCGTGTAATGACATAGGAATATAGTACATTCTAGTCCTATAAAGGAAGAGGGGTCTGGGGAGGGGGCCGTGTAATGACATAGGAATATAGTACATTCTAGTTTTATATAGGAAGAGGAGTCTGGGGAGGGGGCCGTGTAATGACATAGGAATATAGTACATTCTAGTCCTATATAGGAAGAGGAGTCTGGGGAGGGGGCCGTGTAATGACATAGGAATATAGTACATTCTAGTCCTATAAAGGAAGAGGGGTCTGGGGAGGGGGCCGTGTAATGACATAGGAATATAGTACATTCTAGTTTTATATAGGAAGAGGAGTCTGGGGAGGGGGGCATGTAATGACATAGGAATATAGTACATTCTAGTCTTATATAGGAAGAGGGGTCTGGGGAGGGGGCCTTGTAATGACATAGGAATATAGTACATTCTAGTCCAATATAGGAAGAGGGGTCTGGGGAGGGGGCCGTGTAATGACATAGGAATATAGTACATTCTAGTCCTATATAGGAAGAGGGGTCTGGGGAGGGGGCCGTGTAATGACATAGGAATATAGTACATTCTAGTTCTATATAGGAAGAGGTGTCTGGGGAGGGGGGCGTGTAATGACGTAGGAATATAGTACATTCTAGTCTTATATAGGAGGAGGGGTCTGGGGAGGGGGCCGTGTAATGACATAGGAATATAGTACATTCTAGTCCTATATAGGAAGAGGAGTGTGGGGAGGGGGCCGTGTAATGACATAGGAATATAGTACATTCTAGTCCTATATAGGAAGAGGGGTCTGGGGAGGGGGCCGTGTAATGACATAGGAATATAGTACATTCTAGTCCTATATAGGAAGAGGAGTGTGGGGAGGGGGCCGTGTAATGACATAGGAATATAGTACATTCTAGTCCTATAAAGGAAGAGGGGTCTGGGGAGGGGGCCTTGTAATGACATAGGAATATAGTACATTCTAGTTTTATATAGGAAGAGGAGTCTGGGGAGGGGGCCGTGTAATGACATAGGAATATAGTACATTCTAGTCCTATATAGGAAGAGGAGTCTGGGGAGGGGGCTGTGTAATGACATAGGGATATAGTACATTCTAGTCTTATATAGGAAGAGGAGTCTGGGGAGGGGGCCGTGTAATGACATAGGAATATAGTACATTCTAGTCCTATATAGGAAGAGGGGTCTGGGGAGGGGGCCGTGTAATGACATAGGAATATAGTACATTCTAGTCTTATATAGGAAGAGGAGTCTGGGGAGGGGGCCGTGTAATGACATAGGAATATAGTACATTCTAGTCCTATATAGGAGGAGGGGTCTGGGGAGGGGGCCGTGTAATGACATAGGAATATAGTACATTCTAGTCCTATATAGGAAGAGGAGTCTGGGGAGGGGGCTGTGTAATGACATAGGAATATAGTACATTCTAGTCCTATAAAGGAAGAGGGGTCTGGGGAGGGGGCCTTGTAATGACATAGGAATATAGTACATTCTAGTCCAATATAGGAAGAGGGGTCTGGGGAGTGGGCTGTGTAATGACATTGGAATATAGTACATTCTAGTCTTATATAGGAAGAGGGGTCTGGGGAGGGGGCTGTGTAATGACGTAGGAATATAGTACATTCTAGTCCTATATAGGAAGTGGGGTCTGGGGAGGGGGCCGTGTAATGACATAGGAATATAGTACATTCTAGTCCTATATAGGAAGAGGAGTCTGGGGAGGGGGCCGTGTAATGACATAGGAATATAGTACATTCTAGTCCTATATAGGAAGAGGAGTCTGGGGAGGGGGCCGTGTAATGACATAGGAATATAGTACATTCTAGTCCTATATAGGAAGAGGGGTCTGAGGATGGGGCTGTGTAATGACATAGGAATATAGTACATTCTAGTCCTATATAGGAAGAGGGGTCTGGGGAGGGGGCCGTGTAATGACATAGGAATATAGTACATTCTAGTCTTATATAGGAAGAGGGGTCTAAGGAGGGGGCCTTGTAATGACATAGGAAAATAGTACATTCTAGTCCAATATAGGAAGAGGGGTCTGGGGAGGGGGCCGTGTAATGACGTAGGAATATAGTACATTCTAGTCCTATATAGGAAGAGGGGTCTGGGGAGGGGGCCTTGTAATGACATAGGAATATAGTACATTCTAGTCTTATATAGGAAGAGGAGTCTGTGGAGGGGGCCGTGTAATGACATAGGAATATAGTACATTCTAGTCCTATTTAGGAAGAGGGGTCTGGGGAGGGGGCCGTGTAATGACATAGGAATATAGTACATTCTAGTCCTATATAGGAAGAGGGGTCTGGGGAGGGGGCCGTGTAATGACATAGGAATATAGTACATTCTAGTCCTATTTAGGAAGAGGGGTCTGGGGAGGGGGCCGTGTAATGACATAGGAATATAGTACATTCTAGTCTTATATAGGAAGAGGGGTCTGGGGAGGGGGCCGTGTAATGACATAGGAATATAGTACATTCTAGTCCTATTTAGGAAGAGGGGTCTGGGGAGGGGGCCATGTAATGACATAGGAATATAGTACATTCTAGTCTTATATAGGAAGAGGGGTCTGGGGAGAGGGCCGTGTAATGACATAGGAATATAGTACATTCTAGTTCTATATAGGAAGAGGGGTCTGGGGAGGGGGCCGTGTAATGACATAGGAATATAGTACATTCTAGTCCTATTTAGGAAGAGGGGTCTGGGGAGGGGGCCGTGTAATGACATAGGAATATAGTACATTCTAGTCCTATATAGGAAGAGGGGTCTGGGGAGGGGGCCGTGTAATGACATAGGAATATAGTACATTCTAGTCCTATTTAGGAAGAGGGGTCTGGGGAGGGGGCCGTGTAATGACATAGGAATATAGTACATTCTAGTCCTATATAGGAAGAGGGGTCTTGGGAGAGGGCCGTGTAATGACATAGGAATATAGTACATTCTAGTTCTATATAGGAAGAGGGGTCTGGGGAGGGGGCCGTGTAATGACATAGGAATATAGTACATTCTAGTCCTATTTAGGAAGAGGGGTCTGGGGAGGGGGCCGTGTAATGACATAGGAATATAGTACATTCTAGTCCTATATAGGAAGAGGGGTCTGGGGAGGGGGCAGTGTAATGACATAGGAATATAGTACATTCTAGTCCTATATAGGAAGAGGGGTCTGGGGAGGGGGCCGTGTAATGACATAGGAATATAGTACATTCTTGTCCTATATAGGAAGAGGGGTCTGGGGAGGGGGCCGTGTAATGACATAGGAATATAGTACATTCTAGTCCTATTTAGGAAGAGGGGTCTGGGGAGGGGGCCGTGTAATGACATAGGAATATAGTACATTCTAGTCTTATATAGGAAGAGGGGTCTGGGGAGGGGGCCGTGTAATGACATAGGAATATAGTACATTCTAGTCCTATATAGGAAGAGGGGTCTGGGGAGGGGGCCGTGTAATGACATAGGAATATAGTACATTCTAGTCCTATATAGGAAGAGGGGTCTGGGGAGGGGGCAGTGTAATGACATAGGAATATAGTACATTCTAGTCCTATATAGGAAGAGGGGTCTGGGGAGGGGGCCGTGTAATGACATAGGAATATAGTACATTCTAGTCCTATATGGGAAGAGGGGTCTGGGGAGGGGGCCGTGTAATGACATAGGAATATAGTACATTCTAGTCTTATATAGGAAGACGGGTCTTGGGAGGGGGCCGTGTAATGACATAGGAATATAGTACATTCTAGTCTTATATAGGAAGACGGGTCTTGGGAGGGGGCCGTGTAATGACATAGGAATATAGTACATTCTAGTTTTATATAAAAAAAAGGTGTCTGGGGAGGGGGCCATGTAATGACATAGGAATATAGTACATTCTAGTTCTATATAAAAAGAGGGGTCTGGGGAGGGGGCCGTGTAATGACATAGGAATATAGTACATTCTAGTATTATATAGGAAGAGGGGTCTGGGGAGGGGGCTGTGTAATGACATAGGAATATAGTACATTCTAGTCTTATATAGGAAGAGGGGTCTGGGGAGGGGGCCGTGTAATGACATAGGAATATAGTACATTCTAGTTCTATATAAAAAGAGGGGTCTGGGGAGGGGGCCGTGTAATGACATAGGAATATAGTACATTCTAGTATTATATAGGAAGAGGGGTCTGGGGAGGGGGCCGTGTAATGACATAGGAATATAGTACATTCTAGTCCTATATAGGAAGAGGAGTCTGGGGAGGGGCCGTGTAATGACATAGGAATATAGTACATTCTAGTCCTATATAGGAAGAGGGGTCTGGGGAGGGGGCCGTGTAATGACATAGGAGTATAGTACATTCTAGTCTTATATGGGAAGAGGGGTCTGGGGAGGGGGCCATGTAATGACATAGGAATATAGTACATTCTAGTCCTATATAGGAAGAGGGGTCTGGGGAGGGGGCCGTGTAATGACATAGGAGTATAGTACATTCTAGTCTTATATGGGAAGAGGGGTCTGGGGAGGGGGCCATGTAATGACATAGGAATATAGTACATTCTAGTCCTATATAGGAAGAGGAGTCTGGGGAGGGGCCGTGTAATGACATAGGAATATAGTACATTCTAGTCCTATATAGGAAGAGGGGTCTGGGGAGGGGGCCGTGTAATGACATAGGAGTATAGTACATTCTAGTCTTATATGGGAAGAGGGGTCTGGGGAGGGGGCCATGTAATGACATAGGAATATAGTACATTCTAGTCCTATATAGGAAGAGTGGTCTGGGGAGGGGGCCGTGTAATGACATAGGAATATAGTACATTCTAGTCTTATATAGGAAGAGGGGTCTGGGGAGGGGGCCGTGTAATGACATAGGAATATAGTACATTCTAGTCTTATATAGGAAGAGGAGTCTGGGGAGGGGGCCGTGTAATGACATAGGAATATAGTACATTCTAGTTTTATATAGGAAGAGGAGTCTGGGGAGGGGGCCGTGTAATGACATAGGAATATAGTACATTCTAGTTTTATATAGGAAGAGGAGTCTGGGGAGGGGGCTGTGTAATGACATAGGAATATAGTACATTCTAGTCTTATATAGGAAGAGGGGTCTAGGGGGGGCCGTGTAATGACATAGGAATATAGTACATTCTAGTCCTATATAGGAAGAGGGGTCTGGGGAGGGGGCCTTGTAATGACATAGGAATATAGTACATTCTAGTTTTATATAGGAAGAGGAGTCTGGGGAGGGGGCCATGTAATGACATAGGAATATAGTACATTCTAGTCTTATATAGGAAGAGGGGTCTGGGGAGGGGGCCTTGTAATGACATAGGAATATAGTACATTCTAGTCCAATATAGGAAGAGGGGTCTGGGGAGGGGGCCGTGTAATGACGTAGGAATATAGTACATTCTAGTCCCATATAGGAAGAGGGGTCTGGGGAGGGGGCCGTGTAATGACATAGGAATATAGTACATTCTAGTCTTATATAGGAAGAGGGGTCTGGGGAGGGGGTCGTGTAATGACATAGGAATATAGTACATTCTAGTCCTATATAGGAAGAGGGGTCTTGGGAGAGGGCCGTGTAATGACATAGGAATATAGTACATTCTAGTTCTATATAGGAAGAGGGGTCTGGGGAGGGGGCTGTGTAATGACATAGGAATATAGTACATTCTAGTCCTATATAGGAAGAGGGGTCTGGGGAGGGGGCCGTGTAATGACACTCGAATATAGTAAATTCTTGTCCTATATAGGAAGAGGGGTCTGGGGAGGGGGCTGTGTAATGACATAGTAATATAGTACATTCTAGTCCTATATAGGAAGAGGGGTCTGGGGAGGGGGCCGTGTAATGACATACGAATATAGTACATTCTAGTCCTATATAGGAAGAGGGGTCTGGGGAGGGGGCTGTGTAATGACATAGGAATATATTACATTCTAGTCCTATATAGGAAGAGGGGTCTGGGGAGGGGGCAGTGTAATGACATAGGAATATAGTACATTCTAGTCCTATATAGGAAGAGGGGTCTGGGGAGGGGGCCGTGTAATGACATAGGAATATAGTACATTCTTGTCCTATATAGGAAGAGGGGTCTGGGGAGGGGGCCGTGTAATGACATAGGAATATAGTACATTCTAGTCCTATTTAGGAAGAGGGGTCTGGGGAGGGGGCCGTGTAATGACATAGGAATATAGTACATTCTAGTCCTATATAGGAAGAGGGGTCTGGGGAGGGGGCAGTGTAATGACATAGGAATATAGTACATTCTAGTCCTATATAGGAAGAGGGGTCTGGGGAGGGGGCCGTGTAATGACATAGGAATATAGTACATTCTAGTCCTATATGGTAAGAGGGGTCTGGGGAGGGGGCTGTGTAATGACATAGGAATATAGTACATTCTAGTCTTATATAGGAAGAGGGGTCTTGGGAGGGGGCCGTGTAATGACATAGGAATATAGTACATTCTAGTTCTATATAAAAAGAGGTGTCTGGGGAGGGGGCCATGTAATGACATAGGAATATAGTACATTCTAGTTCTATATAGGAAGAGGGGTCTTGGGAGGGGGCCGTGTAATGACATAGGAATATAGTACATTCTAGTTCTATATAAAAAGAGGGGTCTGGGGAGGGGGCCGTGTAATGACATAGGAATATAGTACATTCTAGTCTTATATAGGAAGAGGGGTCTGGGGAGGGGGCCGTGTAATGACATAGGAATATAGTACATTCTAGTCTTATATAGGAAGAGGGGTCTGGGGAGGGGGCCGTGTAATGACATAGGAATATAGTACATTCTAGTCCTATATAGGAAGAGGGGTCTGGGGAGGGGGCCGTGTAATGACATAGGAATATAGTACATTCTAGTCCTATATAGTAAAGGGGTCTGGGGAGGGGGGCGTGTAATGACATAGGAATATAGTACATTCTAGTCCTATATAGGAAGAGGGGTCTGGGGAGGGGGCCGTGTAATGACATAGGAATTTAGTACATTCTAGTTCTATATAAAAAGAGGGGTCTGGGGAGGGGGCCGTGTAATGACATAGGAGTATAGTACATTCTAGTCTTATATGGGAAGAGGGGTCTGGGGAGGGGGCCGTGTAATGACATAGGAATATAGTACATTCTAGTCCTATATAGGAAGAGGGGTCTGGGGAGGGGGCCGTGTAATGACATAGGAATATAGTACATTCTAGTTCTATATAAAAAGAGGAGTCTGGGGAGGGGGCCGTGTAATGACATAGGAATATAGTACATTCTTGTCTTATATGGGAAGAGGGGTCTGGGGAGGGGACCGTGTAATGACATAGGAATATAGTACATTCTTGTCTTATATGGGAAGAGGGGTCTGGGGAGGGGGCCGTGTAATGACATAGGAGTATAGTACATTCTAGTCTTATATAGGAAGACGGGTCTGGGGAGGGGGCTGTGTAATGACATAGGAATATATTAAATTCTAGTCCTATATAGGAAGAGGGGTCTGGGGAGGGGGCAGTGTAATGACATAGGAATATAGTACATTCTAGTCCTATATAGGAAGAGGGGTCTGGGGAGGGGGCCGTGTAATGACATAGGAATTTAGTACATTCTAGTTCTATATAAAAAGAGGGGTCTGGGGAGGGGGCCGTGTAATGACATAGGAGTATAGTACATTCTAGTCTTATATGGGAAGAGGGGTCTGGGGAGGGGGCCGTGTAATGACATAGGAATATAGTACATTCTAGTCCTATATAGGAAGAGGGGTCTGGGGAGGGGGCCGTGTAATGACATAGGAATATAGTACATTCTAGTTCTATATAAAAAGAGGAGTCTGGGGAGGGGGCCGTGTAATGACATAGGAATATAGTACATTCTTGTCTTATATGGGAAGAGGGGTCTGGGGAGGGGACCGTGTAATGACATAGGAATATAGTACATTCTTGTCTTATATGGGAAGAGGGGTCTGGGGAGGGGGCCGTGTAATGACATAGGAGTATAGTACATTCTAGTCTTATATAGGAAGACGGGTCTGGGGAGGGGGCTGTGTAATGACATAGGAATATATTAAATTCTAGTCCTATATAGGAAGAGGGGTCTGGGGAGGGGGCAGTGTAATGACATAGGAATATAGTACATTCTAGTCCTATATAGGAAGAGGGGTCTGGGGAGGGGGCCGTGTAATGACATAGGAATATAGTACATTCTTGTCCTATATAGGAAGAGGGGTCTGGGGAGGGGGCCGTGTAATGACATAGGAATATAGTACATTCTAGTTCTATATAAAAAGAGGGGTCTGGGGAGGGGGCCGTGTAATGACATAGGAGTATAGTACATTCTAGTCTTATATGGGAAGAGGGGTCTGGGGAGGGGGCCGTGTAATGACATAGGAATATAGTACATTCTAGTCCTATATAGGAAGAGGGGTCTTGGGAGGGGGCCATGTAATGACATAGGAATATAGTACATTCTAGTCCTATATAGGAAGAGGGGTCTGGGGAGGGGGCCGTGTAATGACATAGGAATATAGTACATTCTACTCCTATATAGGAAGAGGGGTCTGGGGAGGGGGCCGTGTAATGACATAGGAATATAGTACATTCTAGTCCTATATAGGAAGAGGGGTCTGGGGAGGGGGCCGTGTAATGACATAGGAATATAGTACATTCTAGTCCTATATAGGAAGAGGGGTCTGGGGAGGGGGCCGTGTAATGACATAGGAATATAGTACATTCTAATCTTATACAGGAAGAGGAGTCTGGGGAGGGGGCCGTGTAATGACATAGGAATATAGTACATTCTAGTTCTATATAAAAAGAGGGTTCTGGGGAGGGGGCCGTGTAATGACATAGGAATATAGTACATTCTAGTTCTATATAAAAAGAGGGTTCTGGGGAGGGGGCCGTGTAATGACATAGGAGTATAGTACATTCTAGTCTTATATGGGAAGAGGGGTCTGGGGAGGGGGCCATGTAATGACATAGGAATATAGTACATTCTAGTCCTATATAGGAAAAGGGGTCTGGGGAGGGGGCCATGTAATGACATAGGAATATAGTACATTCTAGTCCTATATAGGAAGAGGCGTCTGGGGAGGGGGCCGTGTAATGACATAGGAATATAGTACATTCTAGTCTTATATAGGAAGAGGGGTCTGGGGAGGGGGCTGTGTAATGATATAGGAATATAGTACATTCTAGTCCTATATAGGAAGAGGGGTCTGGGGAGGGGGCTGTGTAATGACATAGGAATATAGTACATTCTAGTCCTATATAGGAAGAGGGGTCTGGGGAGGGGGCCGTGTAATGACATAGGAATATAGTACATTCTAGTCCTATATAGGAAGAGGGGTCTGGGGAGGGGGCCTTGTAATGACATAGGAATATAGTAAATTATTGTCCTATATAGGAAGAGAGATCTGGGGAGGGGGCCATGTAATGACATAGGAATATAGTACATTCTAGTCTTATATGGGAAGAGGGGTCTGGGGAGGGGGCCGTGTAATGACATAGGAATATAGTACATTCTAGTCCTATATAGGAAGAGGGGTCTGGGGAGGGGGCCGTGTAATGACATAGGAATATAGTACATTCTAGTCCTATATAGGAAGAGGGGTCTGGGGAGGGGGCCGTGTAATGACATAGGAATATAGTACATTCTAGTCTTATATAGGAAGAGGGGTGTGGGGAGGGGGCCGTGTAATGACATAGGAATATAGTACATACTAGTCTTATATAGGAAGAGGGGTCTGGGGAGGGGGCCGTGTAATGACATAGGAATATAGTACATTCTAGTCCTATATAGGAAGAGGAGTCTGGGGAGGGGGCCGTGTAATGACATAGGAATATAGTACATTCTAGTCCTATATAGGAAGAGGGGTCTGGGGAGGGGGCCGTGTAATGACATAGGAATATAGTACATTCTAGTCCTATATAGGAAGAGGAGTCTGGGGAGGGGGCCGTGTAATGACATAGGAATATAGTACATTCTAGTCCTATATAGGAAGAGGGGTCTGGGGAGGGGGCCGTGTAATGACATAGGAATATAGTACATTCTAGTCTTATATAGGAAGAGGGGTCTGGGGAGGGGGCCGTGTAATGACATAGGAATATAGTACATTCTAGTCTTATATAGGAAGAGGAGTCTGGGGAGGGGGCCGTGTAATGACATAGGAATATAGTACATTCTAGTCTTATATAGGAAGAGGAGTCTGGGGAGGGGGCCGTGTAATGACATAGGAATATACTACATTCTAGTCCTATATAGGAAGAGGGGTCTGGGGAGGGGGCTGTGTAATGACATAGGAATATAGTACATTCTAGTCCTATATAGGAAGAGGAGTCTGTGGAGGGGCCGTGTAATGACATAGGAATATAGTACATTCTAGTCTTATATAGGAAGGGGGGTCTGCGGAGGGGGGTCTGGGGAGGGGGCCGTGTAATGACATAGGAATATAGTACATTCTAGTCCTATATAGGAAGAGGGGTCTGGGGAGGGGGCCGTGTAATGACATAGGAATATAGTACATTCTAGTCTTATATAGGAAGAGGGGTCTGGGGAGGGGGCCGTGTAATGACATAGGAATATAGTACATTCTAGTCTTATATAGGAAGAGGAGTCTGGGGAGGGGGCCGTGTAATGACATAGGAATATAGTACATTCTAGTCTTATATAGGAAGAGGAGTCTGGGGAGGGGGCCGTGTAATGACATAGGAATATAGTACATTCTAGTCTTATATAGGAAGGGGGGTCTGCGGAGGGGGGTCTGGGGAGGGGGCCGTGTAATGACTTAGGAATATAGTACATTCTAGTCCTATATAGGAAGAGGAGTCTGGGGAGGGGGCCGTGTAATGACATAGGAATATAGTACATTCTAGTCCTATATAGGAAGAGGGGTCTGGGGAGGGGGCCGTGTAAAGACATAGGAAACTTGGATGGACTAGTACTGAGGACGGGTGGGTTGAGTCCTCTGCCCTTTCTCAAATGCCCAAGTCCAAGAACCACTGTAGTTTGGGAAAACCTCATATGTTTATGAAGCACGACCAGTTATGTAAAGGACTTTTAGGTAAAATATTTCTGTACCCAGAGGATCCCATGTTTGTATCGTCTTCACTTCCTGTGGTTGGAGTGAGCTCTGTCTGGTAATTTGTATTGTGCAATATGGAGGAGGGGAGGATTTTTGGACTCATTGGTCGGTACAGATTCACGTATTATATTATTTAACCTCTTTTTCTTCTCAGTAGAAGGCAGCGTGTTACTATATTTGATCAAGACGTGATAATGTCAGATCAATAAAGATGATTACTGGGCGGTGCCAATTACTGGAAATCAATAATCTCATTGATGGCAGACATCACCGCCTAAGCTATAGGACACCAAGATTTACGCCATATATGGTTTTCTGAACTTGGTTTGGATTTGTATCTTGTTCCGAATCCCCACTCAGAATCAGATGAATCCCAATACAAACCCAGCCTCTGCCTAGGGGGGTTATTCCCACTCAGGGCCGCCCATCTGCATGCACCATTGCAGTTAGTTCCCACTTGTCACTCTCTGAACATGGTTGTCTGACATGTCCAGTTAGAGGATGAGCCAAGGGTTAATAGGAGCGATGTTTGGCATGGGGCCATAATTAAAATGTTCACAGAGACTTCGAAGTCTCAAAGCCTTTGTCATTAGAAGTGGGCATGCTCTTCCTCCATATGCCCTCACATTGTAAAAATGAATTGCCTCAGATAACAGAGAGGAGTGATCATTTTAGATAATGTATGCATAAAATCATACTCAATATCTAACACTCCCAAATACTCATAACGACTAACTGTTATTTTATTTATTTATATGCGTAATTTCCATTTTGTAGCTGGGCCCTTTAAAGGGACATGAGAGGTATATAATATCCTTGGGTATCTATTTACTTGTGAGTACTTTATTTTATGAAGAAGTAATTATAAGGTCTGTTTTACTGCCTAAAATAAAACAGATAGTCCCTGTATGGGTCTGCCCACTGCAGCTTATGCAGACACAGACTCTGCAGTACTTGCTGTGTATCATAGTAACCAATCAGTGACTATCTCTCTGCAACATCCTGCTACATGCTGCTGAGACGTGATCCCTGATAGGCTAGGACACTACACTGCACACCCAACCCTTCAGAGTTTGTGTCTTCTTCAGCTGCAGAGGGCAGACCCATACAGTAAAACAGACCTTATAAGCACTTCCTAATAAAATAAAGTACATAAAAGTAAACAGATTCAGAGGAGTTTTATACACCTTCCATATTCCTTTAAGGTCCGTCTCCCTCTCAGTTCCTCTTACATGGAACCTATTATATCTATTTTTTATTTAGAGCCATGACAGGAGAGTCCGCAGTAATTTACATAAAGTGAGCTATTTATGTGGAATAATATCAGAAGAAACAGAAGGTATAATCCAGTAAAGGAATTCAAGCATGCCTGGGATATGCATAAAGCTGATGTGAGGATTTGTTATGCCAGGCTTTTAGGTAGATAGAGTGGGCGGTCCTTTCCTTTTATGATTACTCCAGCACAGGTAGCAGTAGTCACGGTGAGCATCCACTAGATGTCGCCGCCAAGATTTTGCTGCCATTGTCATAGCTTTAGGGTAAGGGTTATGGTAAGGGTTGGGGAAGGGTTTAGGCTTGGACATTGTGTCCGATCTCAGCAGCGCTTACAAACTGTGTACAATTTTGGCAGCACCATCTAACAGCTCCTTGCTGCAACTGCCACTACTGGAGTACTCATAAGTGGAAAGATCTGAATGGGCAGACTAGATGAGACAGTTGGGCAATATGGTATCTAACTGTGTAGCATCTCTCTCCTTAATGCATTCGGATAGGTTGGATCTACTTACAGAATGTGAGGTCTATATCTCTTCTCTGTTCCAGCCTCCAGCATCCATCTTTAAACACTCACCTGGCTTCCTACAGACACTGCTACAAGCCTCCAGCATCCATCTTTAAACACTCACCTGGCTTCCTACAGACACTGCTACAAGCCTCCAGCATCCATCTTTAAACACTTACCTGGCTTCCTACAGACACTGCTACAAGCCTCCAGCATCCATCTTTAAACACTCACCTGGCTTCCTACAGACACTGCTCTCTCTGCCCTCCCTCGCGTTGTCTCAATTTATAGATACTCATCTGACTTACACCTGCTCACTCAGCATCACCTGCTTCAAATGATTCAACTAATTTAATACACACAAAAAAAAAAAAATATATATATATATATATATATATATATATATATATATATATAATTACACACAACCCAGCTACTCTCCCATCTTGGTCACTAACAATTTTTCTTTTACTCTAACACCTTTATCTCATCTACTCCCTACACCTACACACTGTGTCGAAATGCTCTCACTTTTTTCTCCTCCTCATCTTCTACTGCCTCTCTCTCAGACTATCATTTGCAGCCTATCCGTATCACACCTCCAATACTATAACCATCTCACCTTCCTTGCTTTCCTCATCCCCAACACTCATAAGCAGAAACATCACTGTAAGTCCCACTCCCATATTCTCTCACTCTCACTCCTCCTTCTGCTAGCTGCTGGAGACATATCCCCTAACCCAGGTCCCTCCCTCATTTCTACCTGCTTTCAGCCACGCTCTACTCCAAGGGCAGAAAACACCAGAAAAACACAAAATTTGATACCCATCACTTGTCACAAACCTTCCAGTCTTCCTTTCTCCTGTGCTCTCTGGAACGCACAATCTATCTGCAATAAACTCACTTTCACTCACGACCTTTTAACTAACAACTCCCTCAATCTACTGGCTCTTACTGAAACCTGGCTCTCCTCTTCTGATACTGCCTCTCCTGCAGCACTCTCGCATGGGGGTTTTCACCTCAGTCACACACTTAGACCTGGGAACAAACAAAGTGGTGGTGTGGGTGTATTACTTTCTTCTCGCTGTACATTCCACCTCATACCCCCTGTCCCATCCCTCCAATTTTCGTCTTTTGAAGCTCATACTATCCGCCTCTTCTCTCCTATGTCTCTACGTGTTGCTGTAATCTATCGCCCCCCAGGTACTTCCTCTCAATTTCTCGATCACTTTTCCGCCTGGCTCCCACACTTTCTTTCCTCCAACATTCCCACACTGATACTTGGTGACTTCAACATTGCCATTGACACCCCCACCTCCTCAGCAGCCGCCAAACTACTTGCACTCACCTCTTCCCTCGGCCTCTCACAACCTCAACTGCCCTGACACTGCCACCACACACTACAACTCTACTCTCTCTTCCACTCTTGACACTCTGGCCCCCATAACTACACGCAGACGCCCTCAATCTCATCCACAACCATGGCACACTACACACACACGTTACATTCAGAAGTGCTCCCGCACTGCTGAACGACTATGGAGGAAATCACGCTCCGCAGCAGATTTCCTTCACTACAGGTTTATGCTACGTTCCTACTCCTCTGCCCTCAACCTGGCCAAACAGCAGTACTTTACATCACTAATATCAACTCTGTCCTCTAACCCAAAACGTCTTTTTGCCACTTTCAATACTCTCCTTCGCCCACCACCTCCCCCCATCCCTTCCTGTCTCACGGCTGAAGACTTTGCCAACCATTTTACACATAAAATTCAATCTATCCACAATGAACTCTCCTCTCACCGTGGCTCACACACTTCACTCTCTCAACTAACTCTACTAACCAACAACACCCAATCTACCCCCCCTTCCATTCCCACAGCCACTCTGGACTACTTTACCCCTGCAACAGAAGATGAAGTCTCCATCCTAATATCATCCTCTCACCTCACTACCTGTCCTTCAGATCCTATTCCATCTCGGCTCATCCCTCCCCTCTCTACTACACTTATCCCAGCTCTCACACATATCTTCAACCTTTCCCTAAACACTGGCACATTTCCATCATCTCTAAAACATGCCATAATTACACCCACTCTCAAGAAACCCTCATCCGATTCTGACATTGCATCTAACTATCACCCTATCTCTCTACTTCCCCTGGCTTCCAAACTGCTGGAGAGGCTCGTCTATAACCGCCTCACCAGTTTCATCTCCTCTAACTCTCTTCTGGACACTTTCCAATCCGGCTTTCGGCCCCAACACTCCACTGAGACAGCCCTTATAAAAGTCACCAATGACCTGCTCACCGCCAAGTCGAAAGGCCACTTTTCTATTTTGCTTCTCCTGGATCTCTCTACCGCCTTTGACACCGTTGACCATTCAATTCTACTCCAAATTCTCTCCTCCCTCGGCATTCGAGACACTGCTCTCTTGTGGTTCTCATCATACCTCCAAGAACGATCATTTAGCGTCTCCTTCTCCGGCACATCTTCTTCTCCTCACCCCCTGTCTATTGGCGTACCCCAAGGATCAGTCCTAGGCCCCCTTCTCTTCTCCATCTACACATCCTCACTCGGCACCCTAATAAACTCTTTTGGGTTCCAGTACCATCTCTATGCAGACGACACCCAAATCTACCTCTCAGCACCAGATCTATCCCCCTCTCTTCTAGCACACGTCTCCGACTGCCTCTCTAGTATATCCTCTTGGATGTCCACCCACCATCTGAAACTCAACATGTCTAAGACTGAACTCTTAATCTTCCCACCCTCTACTACAGCTTCAATTCCTCACATCTCTCTCTCTGTCAACAACGCCATCATCACTCCCACCTCCCAAGCCCGTTGTCTCGGGTTCTACTGGACCCTGCCCTCTCTTTCATCCCACACATACAGTCTCTAACCAAATCCTGTCTTTTCCATCTAAAAAACATATCCAAAATACGCCATTACCTTACACAAGACACTACTAAGATTCTAATACACTCTCTTATCATTTCTCGTCTTGACTATTGCAACTCGCTCCTTGTTGGCCTGCCCATCACTCGCCTCTCCCCACTTCAATCCATAATAAATGCCTCCGCCAGACTCAACTTCAGTACACATCGTTCAGTGTCGGCAGCTCCTCTTTGTCAATCACTCCACTGGCTTCCCTTAGCCTCCAGAATAAAGTTTAAAATCTTGACCCTAACTTATAAAGCCCTCAACAACAGCGCATCCCCATACATCTCTTCTCTCATCTCCAAATACTCCCCCACACGCCCTCTTCGTTCTGCTAACGACCTTCTTCTTTCTACCACTCTTGTCACCTCCTCTCACTCCCGCCTCCAGGACTTTTTTTTTGCGCTGCCCCTATTCTCTGGAACTCCTTGCCTCGCTTCACCAGACTATCCTCCTGCCTTAAATCCTTCAAAACATCAATAAAAACGCACCTCTTTAAAGAAGCCTATAACCTTCCTCCCTAACATGCTCAGCACTACTCTCTCCCTACTGTACCACATACACACTTTAACCTTTAGAATGTAAGTCTGCGAGTTTCAATCCTGCGCAGTGCTTTAGGGAAATCGCTATGGACACTGGATTCCAAGCTCAAAGACAGGGCCACCCACGCTTTGCAATGTATGAATCTTTAACTTGTCATTGCCTGTAACTTAACTTATGTATAGCGCTACGGAATATGTTGGCGCGTTACAAATAAACGATAATAATAATAATAATATATAGGGGCAAAAATACACTGGTCACAAAAAGAAAATTTTTTCCAAGTTCCACATTATTGTTTTATTATTATTATTATTATTTATTACCACCGGGAACATATTGGTGAGTAAGAAAGCACTGGATATGGACGGCTTCCCCTCCAGACACATGTATTATATATGTGACAAGGTAGTATTGCGCGCTCCTTATTGCTGTCCTGTGTAACTCAATAGGTAACGAGTCTGGCGCTCCAGGAAAAGTTTCTTTGTGATTTCTCTCCACCATCAAAGCTTTTGTTCAGCCGTTTTCCACAGTCTCATATTGTTCATGCTTAAAGGGACGGTACACAAAAAAAAAAAGCTAAAGCAGTGTAAATTCACTAATCAAAGACCAACACCTTACATTAAGTTTTAGGAGCTTCCTGAATTAAAATGTATCTCAAACACTAAGCACATTATAATAGGATTATTTATAAAGTTGGTGTAAGGAAAAGGTGTTAAATCCTGAGTAAGTGTAAGTGTCCCGGCATCTGTCAGTGGTGCCCTTTGGCTGCCCCCTTGCAGGAAGAAAACATGTTGGAAGGGGCTTCCCTCCCCTCCCTGGGGGACACGAACCATTCATACAACAGGCAAGGAATGCGGTGTATGTACGTGCTTTATAATCCACTGAGGTCATGTCCATATAAACCAACCTAATAATAATCAGCCTTTCAAGAGATGTGAAATCCAAAAAACATATTTAGTGTGATGGATAACATGTTGTAAATGGGGCCAAGTGAACGGACAACATCTGTCCTCCGGAGGCAGGTGGCGATTTTGGAAATTTGGGTATAAAGCCCAGTCCATAGTTAATAGCGCACAGAGAGCGCCATTTATATATCTGGTTTCAGTAGGCACAGGATCCCTACATATTTATATTGTATTTTCATTAAGTAATTCCTCATATCCCTATTGGTTCCTAGCCAAGTGGTAGCAAAATAAGGTAGATAGTTACAGAGATAGAACAGGGTAATGGGAGAATCATAGAAGGCGTGTATGTGAGATAAGTAAAGGAATTTACCCAACCCAGACCTACAGGAGTTAAAAGGCTCTCACACAGCAATTAGGCTGCACCTGAGAAAGACTGGAACATTCTTATTTAGGCCACAGGAGCTGCTGGGTCTGAGCAGAGAGGGGTCTAAAGTAGTCAGTGGTGGAGGCACAAGTGGGTATGAAGTGGAGTGCTTCTACAAACCTGGAATAGCAGAGAGGAGCCGAGAACCAGAGATTGACAGGAGGTTGTGAGCAAATCTTCAAGCAGCAGAGCTGAGATTGGCAGACCAAACCAGAGACTAATATGGTGCTGGAAGTAAAAGGTACCTGACTTGTGTTACATAAAACCCCCCAAGGGAAATGTCCATGCATGGACTTACAGTGCAGTAAATAAAAACCCCAAGACAAAGGGTCCATAGGGTGGAGTATTTGGAGTGATGGGTGGGGCAGTGCTCCACCTGCTGAGATATCTACAATCAGAGTGTGAGATCTCAAGACAGGATTGCTACCGCATCAGAGACTGTGTTATCCCCCTGTGACCGATGAGCTGTGCAGGTACAGACAGGGTGTTCCTGAAGTCAGTCAGCCTGGATATTTATTTTCATTATTATGTGTCTTGTTCTCCTGTTTTAATAAAAACATTTCTGAAACTTTACCTGAGTTTCCAGACTGTCTCTTTGAGATCTGTTATAAGGGACAAGGGGGTTCTGCCGGGCTGTTGCGTTTTTATATTTACATTTATATATATATATATATATATATATATATATATATATATATATATATATATATATATATATATATGAGTAGGGTGAATGTCTGGTATTAAAGATGAAAAATTGTAGTATTGCAATATACAGTGATAACTTTGTTTGAGTAACATATTTAGAAAACCTTTTACGGTTTGAGACGTGCATCTATTTAATGTTAGATGTTATCTTTGCATTGGAATGAATAGAAAATGAATGGTGAGAAATGACAAGCCTGTGTGATCAGAAGACAGACATAGCAAATAAAATGTTATGTCAGAGCACATATGTGAATTTTGAGGATTCATACACAAGGTCTGAAAGAAGAGTTAAGAGAAATGTCTGTATCCATCAGTTAACTCATATTAATAAGTTATAATAGCACAACAAAACATGAGAATGTGCGAGAAAATGCAAGTCTGTATTAGATATCCCTGTGTTTCTATTTACTGTTATGCACTTTATTTTACTAAGGTTCTTATAAGCTCTGTTTTGCTGCCTAAAATCAAACTGATTGGGTCAGCCTTCTGCAGGTCATGAAGATACAGACTCTGTAGGACTGGATTATCAGTGACTCATACTAACCAATCAGTGACCATCGATTTGCAACATGCTGCTGTGACAGCCCCTGAAAGGCTTGGACACCACACTAGACATCCAGTTCTATACAACCTGTGGGCGGATCCATACAGGGACTATTTGTTTGATTTTAGGCAGTAGACATATCTTTATAAATAAAATGTACATAAAAGTAAATTCACAGGTATAGTGTATTCCGACTAATACACAGCAAACGTCCATATCCCTTTATACTGTATCTTTGGTGTTAAAGAATGTGATCATCTTCATGTGAGTTTTTCAGTCCTGGATGTTGTTGAGTTTTCCTCTGAGTATTTGGATTTTCAGGTTTTGGATGTAGTGATCATTCTGGACTAAACTATCTAACTGGGGTACAATAACGGTCTTCATTGCACTTTTTGAAAGAATTGTGTGAATTAATCCACAAGTGCAGTTTTTGGCTGGTTTCCCGTATTTCACATGTTCCTCTCATTCCTGCATGTATACAGCCACCAAATCTGAAAGATTTAGGGGGCCCCTAAATAGTCTCTGTTCGTAACATACATATACGTATATGATCCTTATGTACATTGCATTTATTTGCTCTTAGTTTAAGTTGTGTTCCATTGTGGAAACTCTCTCAATCAAATTATATAGAAATCCTAAATGCTTCTGGGGTCCTGTCCCACATGACAAGTCCTGGATAATTAAAACCAAATAGCTGAAGTGTATATGTGTGTGTGTGTGTATGTATGTATATGTATATGTATGTGTGTGTTAATTCTACACCGTATTCATGTCAAATAATTGAGCTTGAAATATAAATTGTCTATAAAGGACTTCACTCTCTAGGTCATTATCTAGGGCAGTGGTTCTCAAGACCGACTGGACAGCCCATGATTTTGGTTTAACACTGTGTGAACACAGGAGGAGCAATTAGTGTTCAAGAGACTCTAATGGCCTACTCTGTATTCAAATAGTGTTAAAGTGAAATCATGGGCTGTCTGGTGGGTCTTGAGGAGAGTTTTGAGAACCACTGATTTAGGGCTTTTCACTGTGTGGGCTGACGGGGGATAACAAGCATGCCCAATTCATATATATATATATATTAATAATACAACTTTATTAATTATAGGTCTATGTTATTTATTATTCTGGACATGCTATTCTTACCAACCCATAGTGCAAAAAATGACCATAGATGGACAACAATGTTCTGTAGGTTAAAATGTATCACTATATACTATAAAATGTATCACTATATACTGCAATACTCTGATTATTTATATATATATATATTTTACATTCCTACATTAACTGGAGCATTTTCTTTGTCACTTTTAATAAATGGAGCTCCTGCATAACATGTCCTGCTAATATAATTGTCACCAGACCATGTATTTATGCCCTGGCCATTAAACCCCCTTCCCATTTAATGCCTTCATCTGCCACTAGGACCTGTAGTTCTCTACATGACACACTTCCGGTTTTCCATGGACCTCACCAATATGGCGCTGCTTCGTCTTCATCTTTGACGTTTATCGCCACTCCCCTCCAGGCTGATCTATTGTCATTTCTGTTTGTGCACGCGCACTAGGCTGGGACGGCTCAAAGAATCCAGTGAGATGATTGGACGAGCCCCGGCGCGCGCCTTTGGCGGGAGGAGGTGTGAGAAAGAGACACAGAGAGAGCTGCGTGTAAGGCATTGACAGAGGGAAGAGGAGACCGACCGAGACTGAGAGAGACCGAGGGACTGAGAGAGACCGACTGAGAGCGCTGCGTGTAAGGGAGAGATACTGAGAGAGGGAAAGAGACTGAGAGAGACAGAGACACTGACAGAGGACACCATCACTGACTGACCCGCCGTGTGAGGAGCCTCCGAGCGCACCCTGACAGGACCAGAGGAGGTATGCACTTGTCATTGTGTGTATATGTATGTATGGTATATATGTTTGTGTGTGTATATATATATATATATTACACAAATATAAAGCTCTTAGCTAATGGTGTGTAGAGTACAGGCAGTGTCATCATCCTTTTATTTGTAGATAAGATACAATAAAATAACTGATTTCTAGTAATTCAAATATAATCTTCTAAAATATTTGACTCCTATCTAATATCGCTGACTTCTGAATTTCAGGATAAAAATATTTCTATCTTCATCCATCTAACACTATTATATATATATATATATATACACACACACACACAAATATATTCCCACTGCTAACAAATAGTATGATTAAGATGTTTCATATATATATATATATATATATATATATATATATATATATATATATATATATATGAGTATTGCAGTATATAGTGATACATTTTTTATTTGCCAAACTTGAAAGCTCATCATTCTAACTTGTCCAATACAGAAGGTGTGTATATATATATATATATATATATATATATATATAATGCAATACTCTGATTACTCATCTATATGTATATTGGATCTGACTATTTTGTGTGTATTTAAATAAAACAAGAACCTTTTTTTTTTTTTTTTTTTTTTTCAAATGATGATTAAGAAAGAACCTTAATAAGGCAAGGAAGGCTAACCCCATAAATATCCATTAAAACCTGAAATAATGTTTAGGTGCTTGAACTAAATTTTTCACATTTTACCACCAGGATTTTTTTGTTTGTGAAGAGCTTGCGATCTAGTGCTGTCCCAAGCAGTGGTAAAGTGGTTTGTTCAAGGACACTGGGAATGTTTCCTCTTGGGACCAGTTATCCTGTGACAAGCAATGGAGGGGCCTGTGATGCCTTGTCCAGCAATCTCTGGGGCTGGTGTGATTAACAGCAATTCACCAATATGGGTTGCACAATATCACTTCTATAAGGAGACTAATCTATTGCACAGCAAACCATAATACACATCCCTGCAGTCTCTGCAACTGTTGTGGTTATTCCAATCTGTGCTGCTGCTACCCGCAGTGCATTGCTGTCCGCCTCCAGGGCCGCAGGGCTGACAGCGAGAGGCAGTGATGGGTGCAAGGTGATGTGGAGGGTGTGAGTTAAACCTCTCCATTCATTCATGGAGTCACTGTTGTTTGTTCTCTTGGATATTCAGCTTTTGGGCTCCACCAGGAATTTCTTGGAGTATGTGGCAAGAACGTTATTCTGTCATAAATATGTGCTTACATTTCTCAGATGCTACATGTTATTAATTTTGTATACATGTGGTCATGTAGTGTATCACATATATATGTATTTGAATAGACCGATATGTCATTAAGTCTGTCCTGAAATATTAACTGGAGCTCCAGCTATATTTATCTACTAGAATATTATCAGGTTCTCTATATCTATTTTTATTATCCTTTATTTGTAGTGCTGTACAGGGGTTAAGTACACAGCAAAAACAATATTAACCTATCGCAAAATAATTGAGGGCCCAGTCTTTTTAGTTTGAAATCAAACATACATAGAGCCTGTTCCCAGAGCACCAACACAAGATTGAAAATGTTTTTGTTTTTTTTAAATCATTTTTTACAAGAAACTCCATTGCACTTCAGTACTATTGAAAGATTAGTTAATACCAATATAACCTTGTGCTCAGTACAGTGAGAGAGACCTCTGTGACCTGGTATAGCTCGAGTACCGCTGCTGTACTAATGCATGACCACATTTTAACGTCTTTACTCTTTTTCCTTAATGGTTAACTATTTTGATGCTTCATGGGCAAACTCTTAATGAAGTTGATGGCAATAGTGAGAGAAGATGTGACCATATCAGGGACCATGTCCATTGGATTGACAGTGAGATAACACTGCATAGAGCCTACTGCAGCATTCTTCTCCCTTCCCCCACCCACAGATCCTGTCATTAGAAAGCTGATCACAGCATCCTTTAGCACCCTGCGAACATGCCTGTCAACAGCTCGTATGTAGTGAACACTGATTTTGCTGTGTCCAACAGAGGAGGAATAATGTGCCTCCCACAGTCTGCTCGGTGTCTACTCCTACAGTGAAAATGCTGCAGGATTTTGCATCATAAATCTAGAATGATGATTATCTTATGTTGATTACACAGTTCTTTATTTGTTTTTCACTCTGTTGTTTTACAATTAATACCATTACAGGTTAATGGTTTGTTTCCCCAGTTACTGATATGCATGGCTTGGCTTGAACTATGCAGAATGCCTTATACATACTCCTGCTCTTAGTTGTTGACATTAAACATTTTGTTGTCCCTATGAACTGTCCGTTGTGCTTTCTTTTCTACCCTCTTTAAGAATTTTCATTTTTTTTAAGAAGGAAACTAATCTCTTAATGCATCTAGCGATACCAAGTGTTGATCTAATAGGTCCTTACAATGGATGTACTACTGTATTTCCTTTCACTTAAGCATTTATTTTGTTTGTCCTGGAATGTAAGATTGGAGCTGAGCAGTATAGCTGCAGATCTTAGCATCACTTTGTACGAGCAGTTAATGAATGACCATTAGCATTTGGTGTTTAGTTAGTGTTGGCATTGAAAGGTGAGTTCTGTGTTTTATAATAGGTGAGCTCCTTGTGCTTTACTTACCTCTACGGTTATACTGTATATATGCCCCAAAAATATTGGACACTGTCTGGCAAGTAGTTTCAAAAGTGAAATCGCCTAAAAAGCGTCTGTTTTTAAAATGGTGTTATATACCATATCTTAGTACTGTATGCCAATGTGGGTGGTTGTCAACTTGTCCTTTTTAGTTGCTCTCATAGAAAATATGTATATATCTTCAGTCAACATGACCTGTACTGACTTCTAAAAAATCTTCAGCTTCTGGTGAAAAATATTAGTATTTTACATGTACATAATGCAGAGTGATGGGTTCACTCTATACTAATGTTAAAGAAAATATATATTGCCCTGTGCTTAATATCAAATTGATGCTTAAAAGCTACATCAAACAGTGGTTCATCTATTCTGTTGCATGCACAAATTTACTGTCAATTGCTGAAGTCAGCCACCCAACTACTGCGAGTACAAGATAAGGAAACTCAGAGTTGGAGAAGGTGCAGAGACTTGGATTGGTCAAACCACATTACTGGGACGTCTTCAAAAAGTATAAAAGACACTGTTTTATCGGATTATGTGCGCGCCAGCTGAATTACTTTGAAAGTGCTAAAACTCTGTCACTTTGTTTTGTAATCCTGCTTCATTGTACTATAATAATCTATTTAATTTGAACCAGTTGTTTCATGTGCCTTATTTCCTCAACCCTAATATGCCAATACCATGTTATCGGTTTCATTTTTGCCAGGTTTTGGCTCCTGGATTACATTTTGGAAAGCTCACAGTTTTTTTTTTTCAGGATAATTTAATAGTTGTTTTAAAGAAAGTGGTGTCTTATGGGGTTTTGGTATCGCTCTGTACATGTACTATGGAAACTTTTAGGGGAGATTCCCTGTCACTTACTAGTTTAACACCAAACAAATGAAACTTACTTGATTAGTTATGGACACTGCATCAATCAGCCCATTTTTTATTTCCTATGCATATGATTTTTGACTGATGTAAATTTTAAGTAGCAAATGAATAAGCCCATGCTTGACAAATCCGGGGAGCTGCACCTCTAAACATTTTACTTCTGTCTTTCTTACATTTTAGTAATTATACATATGTTTATATACAGAATTCATGATAAGTTTGCTATGATTTTATTTGCAATGCCTGTCTTCTGTCCCACATTGGCTTCTTTCTCAGTATTCATTTTCTATTAATTGTAATGCAAAGGTAACAGCTTAACCAGTATTGCTACAGGTTTGATAGTTTGTCACTCTAAATAAAATATTGGTCCAATAAAAAAGATGTTGTATTCATCTATTTATCTATTTCTTTAAGATTGACAGATTGGGCTTTGTTCTTTATGAGGTCAAGATGCGACCTTTTATTTCCTCACAGCTTACCATCTGGTGCTGCTTTTAGCCCTGTCTATAGTCCGTGTATTTCTGTTTAATCTTGGTGTGTGTTGTGTGCAGAGTCAGACTTGTTCATATATGGAATACTACTTACCCACATGTATCATGAGGCTGCAACATCATTGCATATGCCTTTCCTGCCACCCATCAATAACCGTGCAAAAGCACTCATAATTAAAGGTGTCCTTTAATGCCTGCTTGAGACAACTTGTTTTTTGAATAGCCAATGGCTGCAGGCAAATATATCTAAATGCGCAACTGAATATGTTTTTTCAGAATCCAAAACAAATGCTTTTATGAAGTTGTATAATTTAGAATGGATACCATCACTGATTCACACAGATGCCTCATAAAGGACCACTGTAACTGACCAGCATTCATAATATTTTAATAGCAAAGATTAGTTATAAACAAGCTTTTTAATATGTGAACTTACATTGAAAATAGCTGGTGGACTGGCTTCTGCCAAACCTTTATGAACCGTGGCAGAATGTGACTCCTTTTTCTGGTGTTATGGTGGAGCTGTGTGTGTGGTCCCATTCTAAGCTTTATTGTGAAAGATCACCGTTTTGATGATATACTGATCTTTACTACTATAAAGTTATAAAACCTGGACTGTTACAGTAGCCCTTTTTAAAGAGAATCGCTAACCATATGTCCAGTGATAAACATTAGTTAAAATTATAGTGTGTTGGTTTAATGATGGGCAAAATAAAATGTTATTCAGTATGGTAGTTTTAGATGACTGTAGTATGTCAGTTTAATGCATTTCAAAAGATCCAGTAGACCTTTTTCACTTCGTAATTGTAAATTCTGCGGATTAGAAATATGTTGAAATAAGTTTCATATCAAAGTTTAGCAAAATAGAACTACTAGAGGGGTCTGAAATATAATTTTGAAGCTAGATTTGACAAATCCAGTTTCACAGCTTCTAAAGCGGTACTGCTGGCTCCTAACGTTTCAATGTGTAATGTGTAATGTATAATGTTTGACTGGCTCCTAAGTGATCATTGCTAGCTAGGTATTGTACATTTAAAACTGGATTTGAAGGTTTGGAAACATCAGCATTTTTTTCTGATTAAGCAGTGTGCAGGTTACATATAGTGACTCATTAAACTTGACAGTATTGCAGACACATTCTGTATTCTCTGTGCTCATTAAGTAGAATGAAGAATTTCAGCTGTATGATGTTTTCCATTCTGTTGTGAAGACTGTTAAGTCAAACAAGATGAGTATGCCTCTACAATAAGGAAGATAAATATACTTGCACACTAAACTTTGGCAGAGGTTAACACTATAAAATGGTTACTTGTTCTGTCAGAAACTGTTTAAGGTGGTTCCACCTCTGTCAAAGCTGATTATTAAAAAAAAAAGAAAAGATCTTATCATTCAAGAGGCCGCATTCCCATTTAATGATTTTATAAACACATTTACTGCATGACACTCTACGTTATCCAAATGTGGTTTATCCTTTCTGGATCTCTACCTTGTCATGGTGAAGGCGTTTGTGTACCTCAATGAAGCTGTGAGCTAAACCATGTAGGGTCACCCAAGATGGGCAGGTCACAGCAAAAAGATTAGAAAATCCTGGTCAACTGGAGAAGGAACTGGCAACCCTCTCCAGTATCCTTGCCAAGATAACCTTATGGATAAGCACAACCAGTCGCATGACAATGTTCCTGGCTTGCATCCGTGGGGTCACAGTCAGACATGACTGAATGACAATGTATATATACAGTATCTCACAAAAGTAAGTACACCCCTCACATTTTTGCCAATATTTTATTATATCTTTTCTTGGGACAACACTGAAGAAATTACACTCTGCTGCAATATAAAGTAGTAAGTGTACAGCCTGTATAACAGTGTAAATTTGCTGTACCCTCAAAATAACTCAACACACAGCCATTAATGTCTAAACGTTGGCAACAAGATGGTGCACGAGAAAGCCCCCAAACAGTGCTGAAAACAAGCAGATTAAGGATGTGGATTACTGGAACCATGTCCTATGGTCCGATGAGACCAAGATAAACGTATTTGGTTCAGATGGTGTCAAGCGTGTGTGGCGGCAACCAGGTGAGGAGTACAAAGACAAGTGTGCCTTGCCTACAGTCAAGCATGGTGGTGAGAGTGTCATGTGCTGGGCTTGCATGAGTGCTACCGGCACTGGGGAGCTACAGTTCATTGAGGGAACCATGAATGCCAACATGTACTGTGACATACTGAAGCAGGGCATGATCGCCTCCCTTCGGAGACTGGGCCGCAGGGCAGTATTCCTACATGATAATGACCCCAAACACACCTCCAAGACGACCACTGCCTTGCTAAAGAAGCTGAAGATAAAGGTGATGGACTGTCCAAGCATGTCTCCAGACCTAAACCCTATTGAGCATCTGTGGGGTATCCTCAAAAGGAAGGTGGGGGAGTGCAAGGTCTCTAACGTCCACCAGCTCCGTGATGTCCTCATGAAGGAGTGGAAGAGGACTCCAGTGGCAACCTGTGAAGCTCTGGTGACCTCCATGCCCATGAGGGTTAAGGCAGTGCTGGAAAATAATGGTGGCCACACAAAATATTTACACTTTGGTCCCAATTTGGACATTTCCACTTAGGGGGTGTACTCACTTTTGTTGCCAACGGTTTAGACATGAGTGTGTCCTGTACACTAATGAACATTCCATTAGACCTAATGAAAGCACTGGTAGTTGTAGATGACCCATCCTGATGGTATTAAATGTACTTTATTTTAAGCTCCAACAGAGCCCTCAATTATTTTACAATGTGTTAATATTGTTGTTTTTTTGTACTTAACCCCTTTTATAGCACTACAGAATATGTTGGTGTGTTGCAAATAAAGGATATTATTATTACTAATAATAATGATATTCAATGTCTCCTCCCACCTTAGTTGAAAACATTGGCACTCCCCACAGCCTAGTTGCATGTAAAATGAAATAAAGGCTGAATTTCATTTTCTGTTCTAAAAAACATTTCTCCATATTTTGAAGTGTTGTTATCCAAAATCCTATATATTTTTTTATGTTTGAACACAGTGGTACTTTATTAATCTTTTCTCTCCTTTTCCCCATACTATGGCTTTTATCAAACTTTATTTGGTGAGGGGTAGAAAGTGTTTGGGGACATAAGTGCTGATATGACGTGTCTATTGATGACATCACTGCACGCACGTGCAAAAGTGACAAACACCTGCAGCTTATATTTATAGGCGCTCCTCCTAAAATAGCTCCAGATATACATAAATTGAACAAGCTTCGTTCATCAGCTTCTGTTATGTTGCACCGAGCAGAAGTCATACTTATTCTTTATCATATCTAGACAAAGAATTTATTTTTGTTATATCTAACCTTTCATTCTTTAAATACTTTATGTTACCATGACAATATCTATTTAAACATCATACCCTTGCTTCATGTAAGAATTGTAGGATACTATGTAGCAACACAGAAGAAATTACATTAAACATTACTGTAAGACCATATTGTTTTTTTCTTCTTCTTATTTTTTTTTAGATTTACCAATTTGTTTCTTTCTTAACTGGGAATTGTTCCAGATTTCAGTTTTGCTACAAAAACTCTGACATTCCTGCAAATCTATCATTTAGAATTCCTTTTGAAATGTGTTAAATTGAGCAGCAAGCAAACTTTTTAGTTTTTGTCCCGTTTTAACAAAATAAAGTAATTTTGTCAATTCTTGTACCTCTATCAAATAACCGTGGGGAGGTCAAATCTTGTTAGTTTTTTTGTAAAATTATTTAGCTTACAATAATATGTATTTCAACACTCTACCTGACCAGTGATTTTTGGTGACTTCCATGCTAAAGATAAATAGAAGTTTGTGGGATATCATGTGTATTAAGTTTGTCTGATTGTCTCATTTCTATTGAGAGATAATTCTATTGAGAAATCCTGTATATTTGTAATTCAACATACATTTGATATTTCTTGTGAGGCACATATGTGGGCAGAGCGTCCTAGCCAATGAGCTGTGCGGAGTTGTGTCCAGGCCAATCACGGTTGCCGCTGGATCAGCTTTGCCTCAGCCAGTGAGTGGGGAAACAGATACATTAGTGTACCTGCCTCTGGTCACAACTAATTTATGAATTATGCTAATTTAGCATGGATTTTCAGGGGCGTTCCTTCTCAAAATCAACGACCTGGAAACTGAATCAATTTTGCAAGCTTTAGAGTATTTTTATTAAAGTTGATTTTGAGAGATTTTTATTTTTTTCCCCCATGGGAAAAAAAATGTTTTCATACCCTACTGCTCCTCTTCAATTGGATGTATTCATAATCCATGAAACTTCCTTATTCCTTTATGTAAGGGCTTGAAAAGTCCCAGGAGCTAAGTTTGCTATTTTTCAGAAGAGCAACATTTAAATGACCCGCTGAGGTTATCTATGGTTGTACAAAGAACACTGTAGACTTCAGATCACATTTCATAAGATGAGGACTATTGTCTTTTCAGTTTCTAATTGCCTGTCCAGGAGTGCTCTGACCTAGATGGTCATCTATACTCTATTGTGAGTTCATTCCATTTTCAAGGATGCATCTAATTTTTTAGATAGTAGATGCCACTCTTCTTCCGTTCTTATAAATACCCAATAGTTTCACGGACAAATCTTAACCGTGCCTACATACCATGTCATGCATTTTTTTTTTTTGTAGCTTGTTTTGCTTAGTAGTTTGTTCGATTTGTGGGCGAGAAACTGATGTTTTAAAAGTAAATATTAATATATTTAGCTTTTATCGTAAATACAGAAACTGTTATGTTAGACAAATATGTTATGATTGTAGGGCTGACATATACCAAAGCATAATACATTCTTCTTTGCTTTTGATTGAAGTACTAGACAACTGAATGTTATGTTTTTATAAGCTAAAATATTTACCACAAATTTGTGAAAGGAAATGCTTTTAGTTTAGTCTAATCAAACAAACACCAGTTTACTTAGGCTCCAAAACTCCGGTGATAAAGCTTTCCCTCGTGCACAAGTGAGATGATCAGAGTGACAATCAATTTTATTGAAATAAGAATATTTTTGCAATTTTAATGATTTGTTAAAAATAATACAATTTTGTACTTTAAGGACATAATTTACTAATTTGATTTACTGTTTTATCACCTTTTTAATATGCACATTTTTTAGTACGTTTGTCTAGTGGCAGAGCTAGAGAACAAAGGGCACTGCTGCAAAAAAAAAAAAATGTTTTGGGGTGCTCTGGGGGGTTGAAAAAAATATTTTGTGCTGGGTCTCGCCGGTAACCAAATCACTCAGTGCTCTTCCACAGACCATTTCCCGTAACTGTTCCCTTCCTGAAGACACCTTCCCATAACAGCAAACCTTCGCAAGGTACCATTGCTGCTCCACCCCAAGACCCCTTTCCTATATATATATATATATATATATATATATATATATATATATATATATATATATATATATATATATAAATAATGTAAGCATCATCCACACACAGCACTCTCCCTTTTAGCATCCATCTCCACTATGCCCTTGTCAGCAGTCATCGCTGCACAG
The DNA here is from genome assembly GCA_027410445.1 of Discoglossus pictus. Classification (NCBI taxonomy): domain Eukaryota; kingdom Metazoa; phylum Chordata; class Amphibia; order Anura; family Alytidae; genus Discoglossus; species Discoglossus pictus. Next base: position 111,737,441 of record CM050173.1, read on the forward strand.
CACCCATCTCACATAGCACTCTTACCCATCTCCTTTCTAATTTTCACGTAACCCACCCCCCTGTACTGGTCTCTTAAGCCCTTACTCTCTTACTTCCCTGCTGCACATCCCCAACGTGCCAAACTGCTCCACACTGCCACCTCTTGGAGCTTCAGTAGAAATGCCCTTATTTAAACAGGCACACCCCAACTTCAGTCCTGAAGGGAGGGGTGTGCAGCCTAGGAGGCCCATGGGGCGGTGGTGGGTTGGCCCGGGGTGGAGACCCCAGGGGCAGCAAACACCAGAAAAAATAAATGAATTGCCCCACTGGGCCCTCACCATCACTGGAAGATCCGCCTCTGCATCTGTCATACATCCTTGGGGGGGGGGGGGGGGCTTCAAATGCACCCTGTAGCTGTTTTTATATTTTCATTTGGGTAGGTTTGCACTTGCTAGTGTATAAGTATGCTCATTGGCTGCATGTCTCCTTCCAAGGCTTCCCGTCAAGCCTAGTCTAATCCACTGGAGTCAAATACATTCACACATTCATTTTTTTCCAGCACAACTCTCAATTCAGTTACATTACTGGTGGTAAGATAGTCTTCTATTTTTGGTAAAAATACTTATATATGTAGAATTACCCAAAAAATAGTTTGCAACATTTTAGGAGCCATATCTCCTTGGTTTTTGCCAGCCCTGTTAGATCTTTTAAAGGTATATGGAAGTTGGGGATTATGAAAGCATCTGATAGTGGAGAATCGGTAGTGTATGCAAACATTTTTTTGCTTGCAAAAATACCAAAATAAACATTAATAAACTTACCAAGTTTGCAAAATGTCTTTTCAGACAGTGTATTTTTTTCCCTCTGTGGTTGAGACTTAAGCTGCTGAGGAAGGACACAACTCTGCTAATCTCATTGGCTAGGACACTGCCTACAAGAAATGTCAAATGTACTTTGAATTACAAATATACAGAATTCCTCAATACATTTGAAATGAGATGCCCGATCAGATAAACGTACACACAGGATATCACATAAACTGACCGCTACCTATAACTTCTAAAGGTCAGAGACCTTGGAATGAAAACATGTACCCTGTTTGATTTTAGAAATGCAACTTGTGGTGAATTTTGACAAAACCAGAGTCTCATTCGAGTGGAAAGATGCAAATTCAGGTTCCAAGCAAGGTGTGCTTCAATATAAAGCCAAATACGTTGAGATGTCAATCTCAGGTTTTGATAGTCGCAGCTATTATTTGCCCGTAGCCATGAGTCTGGGTGCTCACCTTCTGCTGGAATGTATTTCTGTTGAAATCAATGTGTGTTATTAATTTACGTCTTCCAGTCCTGTACTTACAAAACAAAAGGAATATGTAGCTGCCTTTCAACAAGTTTCTCATGGTGAAACTATTTAACTTTGTTTTTGGAGGATTAGCAATTAGGTTTTAGATTATGAGTTGGAACATTGCCTCAATGCCATATATGGCAATGTATGTAATAATGTAATATAGAGACGTGTTAAGTAAAATACCCAGCATTATATTGTTTGGATACAGATGTAATGCTTATTGGGTGGCAGCTTTTCTACTTCAAAGGAACATTGTTTTGGAAATAAAGTAGCCCTTATTTTAATAAGCCTATCTTTTTGTGTTTTGGGGATTCCAAATGTATAACAAACAAAAAACAAGGAATTCACAGATTTTACATGTTTCAAATAACATGTTAAAAACATTGCAAAATCTTGTAAAACAAGCCAAGCTTTGGTTAATTTTTCTTTATCCATCTACAAACTTCATTTGCCAGGCTCCTTCTTCTTCTTCTTCTTTAATTTGGTGTGTCAGGGCAGTTCTACATTCCTTGTACATTGGTGATGGCCAACCTTCCATTTCATTTGTAAGTCTGCATGAAAAGTCCCTGGGCAATTGCAAATGCTGCAGGACCCATTTAAAGGGACATGGAAAGTTCCTGAATTTTACTAGGTATATAATATCAGTGGATCTACAGCTATACCCTATTTAATGCTGTGGATAGGTACTTGGAAGACAGAGTGCTAAGCGAAACAACTCTAAACGGGGTCATTTTTACAAAGGGGAGAACAGGCATTGGGGAACTTAAGACAAACGGCAAACATAACACAAACTGAACATTAGCAGAAATATAAACTTTACATTTGTGATGTTGAAGCTTCTGGCTCTTCCTGGATTCTGGATTTTTTTTTGCGAAAAAGAAAGTGTTATAACTAATCAGAGTGTTAAAAGGGGTTTGGCAGGGCAAAACTTATAGCAAAATCGGAGCTAAAACGGCTAGCGTTAAGCACTTGTCATAATGTTTTTATAGAAAAATATAAATACAGCCCTTAATTTTATTATTATACTTTATTGGTGGGCAACATTATTTGTTCTCTAATTGGCAACTGTACTGACCTAAAATGCAGCCAAGATATCATCCAGTTGTATGAGAAGAGTTTCCAGAATAACCGATACAATTTCATACTGTATCTCACAATAGGTTCACCCTCCCAGATGACAAATCAGGAAAACAAGTAAAATAGTTGCCATCCACAATAATACATGTCTGCATGCATGAGCACTATGTGAAACTGCGCCATGTGAATATTACAACAGGGATTTAAAGGCACAAACGTGATTTTGTGCTCTATCGCGAGATATAGCATTGAGAGTAGAATTAGAAGGCAAAAGAGCACCCTAGCAAATCATCAGGGTATACCTAGCGTTAAACCAGGGTATACCTGTTTTTACTTTTATGTACTTTATTCTGTTAGGAAGTGTGCTTAAAAGCTGTTTTTTTTTTTATGCCTAAAATCAAAAGTATACTGCCTGTATGGGTCTGCCCACTGCAGTGTTTTCAATCATGGACTCTGTAGTGCTGGATATGCAGTTTTGTGTCATAGCCTATCAGGAACCATGTCTTAGCAGCATGTTGCTGAGAGATAATCACTGACTGGTTAATATGAGACACAGCACACCAAGTACTAGAGAGACTGTGTCTGCATACACTGCAATGAGCAGACCCATACAGGGACTATTTCTATGATTTTAGACCGTAAAAACAGAGCTTACAAGCACTAGATAAAATAAAGTACATATAAATACACAGGGATATTATGTACCTAGTGACATCCATCCCTTTAAGCCTCTTTGCAAATGCAAAAACTGTTAAAATTCTCTTCAGTAAGTTTAGAAGGGAATTAAAGTGGGAAAGAATAATAGTCACGGATGGGAAGTGTTTTGTGAGGCAAGTGAATATGACAATTTTAGAAGTATTATATGCTGAATAAGAGGTATGTTTTCCCCATCTCAGAGAAAATAAATGAGAATACAAGGAATACCTCCTTTGTTTGAGGAGGCTATGGCCGTGTTACATTAGTTTTAAGCCTTTTCATGATTTGTTCATACAAAAAGCAACTGGCAATGCTTACAGGTATTCTGGCATTTTTCTGTTTTGCATAAATGTTTTAACAAATGTAAGTAATTCCCCCCCCCCCCCCCCAATGTTTTCATATAAAAATATAAACTTAATTTCAGAGTGGCCCACACAGTAAAAGTTTATCTGCTTCTGTAAACTCTTCCATTAACCCTATATAATCCGCAGGCTGCGACACCTATGATCTGCAGCATTGCAGTTTGTGCGGTCAGGATACTTCCACTGTGTCATGCTGTTAATCTGATAGAGCAGTATAAATGTGACAGGCCTTTCTTATACTATACCAGGAATGTACCGTATTGGTCCGGATATAAGCCGCACCCGTATCTAACCCGCACCTGTAAAGTTCAAGGTGAAAAAAGATAGTACTCAAATATAAGCCGCACCCGTAAAATTGGAGAGAAAAAGACTCTCAAAGTCATCAGCCATTGCAAGAAACAGGCTTTCTAATTAGCACTGAAGCTTTTTTTGCAGGTTACAGGCTTTACAGGATGTTAGAATCACTAAAACCGTAAATCGCTATTCAATACTGCAGTCTCAAGCACGAAAAATCGGCACCCTTAATTCGCAATCGCGCAAATCGGCAGTAATTTTGCGTTCGCGAATAGAAGCCGCACACGTAACAAGCAAAGTTCGCAAATCGGCAATGATTTTTTTTTTGCGGTCGCGAATATAAGCCGCACCCTTAACTCGCAAGCTCAAAAAGCGGAAAAAAGGTGCAGCTTATATTCGGACCATTACGGTATTATTTAAAATCATGCAAATTAAGTGTTTTTGCAGCTTCTGATACTTCATGTCACTTTCAGCTTACAGTCTCAGAGCATGACACTGTGAGTGTGACAATAAGGCAGCATGTAGGAAACTATTCAGGGAGAAAGGGAGAGTTTCAAGAGCCAGAGAGACGGTAACTCAGTAGGCCTCTCAGAAGTAAATATAAATGTTATATGTCAATTACATTGCGGCTGTTAAAATTAAGTGAACCTCGTTAAAACGTTTATATAAAATGTTGCCCAGAGAATGTATTTATAGCCTGCTCTTAAGTATATGTTAACCAAATTAGTTCCTTGTCCCTTTTAAATCTTTCTTCTAGGAGACAATAATTACCGTATTTATCGGCGTATAACACACACTTTTTTCCTCCCTGAAAATAGGGGGCAAATGATGTGTGCGTGTTATACGCCGATGTGCGTGTTATACGCCGATGTGCGTGTTATACGCCCTCCTCAACCTCCCTCCTCAACCCCCCCTCCTCAACCCCCCCTCCTTAACCTAAACCCCCCTAAATACCTCCCCCTCTCTTACCTACTTCTGCTCCGGCCTCCACTCCTTCTTGACCCGGCACCCGGTATATGCTAATGACGTGGAGCGCATGTGATGTCACATGGGCGCCGGGTCAAGAAGGAGCGGAGGCCAGAGCAGAAGCAGGTAATTGAGGGGAGAGGGGGAGGTATTTAGGTTGAGGGGGAGGTATTTAGGTTGAGGGGGAGGTGTTTAGGTTGAGGAGGGGGGTTTAGGTTGAGGAGGGGGGTTTGAGGTGCGTGTTATACACCTGTGCGTGTTATACACCTGTGCGTGTTATACGCCGAAAAATACGGTAACAATGTCTTTTAAACCTTCTGGAACTTAAAAAAAAAATCTTTCTTTTCAGGTGTTTCTTAATGTTTACCTACAAATCAGTAAATAAAACATGAGAAGGTAGATGTTTATTAACATAATACATCAAATAGATGCAGACTAATTTTACATCTTAGAATCTGGTTCTCTATATTTGTTTTTTATTTTCCTAAATTATCTGCAGCTTTCTATTAGGAGCTGTGTGTGATTGTATTGGGTGCAAGTATCACTGTAAGAGTAGACAAAACTATAGAATGAAACGGGGACTAAACAAATAGTGTGTTAGTCTGAAATCTATACTATATATATATATATATATATATATATATATGTTTAGTAGAACATTTTTTAATTTGTTTTTTTTACCTGAAGACCACACAATAATTGTAAGGTAATTAGTGGAACGTTCATGACATTTCTGTTTATTGGAATATTCTGTGCTATATGCTGGTATAGCCCATATCTTTAGAAATAATCTGATCTTTAAATATATATATATATATATATATATATATATATATATATATATATATATTTTTTTTGTGAATCATTTAGAACCTCTATTCTGTCAAATATGAAATAGATTCCTCTGTGGCTCCTAACAGCCTGTAGTAGGACTGGAGTTGGTCCTCAGTGATAAGTCTAATACTTTATACATAGTCACACCATTATAGGTAGATTATGGAGGAATTTAGTTACTAATTTGTCACCACTTATTTGAATGGTGTAAAGTTTAAGTCACATGAAGTATCGCCCTGTTAATGAAACTTTGTCACCCCAAAATCATTTTTTATGTCATTCTTAAAGGGCATGAAACACTGGCTATGTGTTGTGTTATCCATTTTTTTCTAAAGTGATCCAGCCCTGGGAAATTCCACATTGTGGCTGTTGTATTTATATGCTAATGAGCGGTTGTGCATTTTAGTTAGTTGCTTTGATGTGCTAATTGGGGTTACAGTCTGCTTGTCTGTCTCTGTAGTGGCCAAAATAGACCCTCAATGTTTCTGTAGGTTAGATCCCTCTCCCACCCTTATCAAGCAGTCAGATCTGCACATTAACATACATGAGACACATAATCAATGCTAAATATTTTAGTAATGATTTACTGTAGCGAACAACTGCTAGTATAATGTATAGCTAGTCCCCGTGACCACCTTATCCCCAAACCAAAAAAGATTAAGAACCACTGCTCTAATTGTTACACACATTTTATTCAAGGCTGTCAGTTATGTTTGCAGAGCAACTGATATCGGGATAAGATAGAAACCTGTGGCATGGGCTGTATTTGTGTAAAGTGCTTGTAACCGAGATGCCGTTTTTCAGTCTGTGCAATTGATTATGTATTGTAGCTTTGTCGTCTTTTCGTATCAAAGATGTATCAGGAGGGAGTTATTCCCTGGAGGGGCTTTTGTTACATTGCTGCACTTACAGTGGGATTTATCTGACATTAGGGGACCAGCATCAGACTTGAGAGAGATTGCTCTTGGGATAAGTGGATAGTGAATTGTTTTGTCTGAATCTATTGGTTGTGTTTTTGCACCTATATTTAAACTCCATTTTGAAGGGACTCTGTCACCCCAAAAGCAGTTTGTTTTTTTTATTAGGTTATTCTTAGAGAGGAAATTTTGTTACTGCAATTATATGCAAATAATCTTACACATTTTAATAAGCTTTGATGTGCTAATTAGGATTACAGTCTGCTTGTCTGTCTGGTGGTCAAAATAAAGATCCCCCAATGTTATATTTCAGTTAGACAACTATCCCATCCTTATAAAGCACGCTGAGCTCACATTGGCATAAGAGCCACAAAATAAAAAAATATATAAATATTTCAGAAATTATTTACTGGACAGAAAAACTGCTAGTACAATGTATAGCTAATTCTTAATGCTCTTTAAAATCAACTTTCTGTTAGGGTGACAGTCTCTTTAGCTATGTGCTAGTACACTATAGACTTCTTTTATTTATAAATGATGAGAGACAACCTAAAATGTATAATGTTTGTGTTCTTTAGAGAACTAGAATTGTATTATTTGCAAAATCTTTAAAAACAAAAATGAAATACATTTTTTTTGCACTGTTTTTCTCCAAACTGAGCAGTGCTTTATTACCAAACTTTTCTCACACTATACAAATAAATTCAGATAATTTCCTTCTTATGAAATGATAGTAGAATAACAATACTTATCATTGATTTAAAACCCTATAAAATCCCCTATTTAAATCACTGTTTTCTATTTCAAATACTTTAATATGTTTCTTCCAGAGCTGTGGAATTTGTGTATAATTTAGTAAAACTGTATACAGCATCTAGACAGGTGTACGGTTTGTAATTCTTTAGATGAGTATTTCCATATTTTAGCAAATGAATGGTAAATCACACACCTTATAGCATATATGTTATTGAACTAATTCTAGATATTTCCATATGTTGACTTCTGCATTGAAGGCTGTTGGCTAACAAAAAAACATTAGTACAGTAACAGCTGGTTGAGATTTGTATTTTTTAAATGTAAAATCAGACTGAGTTTGTGCAACACTCCTCTCTCATCCTTTTGGGGTGGTATGATGTTAGTTCTATACTGTATTACACGTGTTCTGCTGTTAGTCTTAAGCTCTATCTATGTTGCCTTAACACCACATGATGGTAGGTAGAGTGTAAAAAGAATGACACTTATTTTTTTAAAGGGACAAAGCAAAGGCCAGGGTTATTACAGAAATAAAATACACATATAAATAAAAATAACTACAATTTGTTGAATAAAGTAGGTCATAAGCAGTGGGGAAGTTGGTTATGAGGAGACACATAAAAGTTTTTAGCCTAGAGTCCCATCATTCTCACCTTGGAAAAGTAACCTCGGCCATTAAACTAAAAAGTGCACATGTCCATTTGAGATTTCTCTCTAAAAAAAAAATCAATCTTACACAACATATTCATTTTCTGTGAGTGAGCAGCCATCCGTGTTTTTTTTTTTTTTCCTGATAAATTGCCCTAGGTTGAGGGGAGTCTCACCCTCTTATCTAGACTGTGGTTCTGGGACACAGTATTAGGTCACCTGGACTTTCTTGTTTAATTGTTCTGTCAACAGGATCGGTCAGCAAGAATTAATGATCATTGATTTATTCTCATGTGTGTTCAACTGGTTTACAACAGATACATTTCTTTTGTTATGTGATCCAAAAATCACTTTACTGAAAGCAGAGCCTGGCACTGCCTTTTAATTACAGGCTCTAGGCTAGAGGTGACATTACTTCTATCATCGCTTTTGGAGTGTGTGTGTCGCTAAGCACTAAAATGAGACAGATAAAGAGATATGAAAAAAAATGTATTATTAAAATAAACTACCTAAAAGTTTTTTCATTCACTGAATCCTTCCAAACAGTCCCTGCAAAGGTCTGCCCCAGCTGTTTATGCATAAAATGTTTCTATTGATGTACTAACCAATCACAGATTGTCTCTCAGCAGCGTTTAAAAAAAAACAAATACTGTTGAGAGTTTGTAAGTGGCAAATACATGAGCTGTTGGGGCGGAGCTTTGCAGGGACTGTTTGGAAGCTTTCAGGGAGTAAAAATAGAGCTTTTAGGCACTTGTTAATAAAATGTTTAGCTCTGCAAACACTTCCGTTGTTTTAATATTACTTATATATCCCTTTAATGTGCACACAAATGTTTATTATTTTTTGCAGCACTTCTTATGACATATCGTTAAAAAGCTGTTCTGTTTGTATGTTGTTTGCTGACTAATTTACATTATACTTTAATCAGTTTGCTTATCTGTCTAATAAGTATTTCCATTTAACAGGTGTTTGTCCTGCACAACCCTCAGCATTTCACTCGCATCTCCTGATTTACTGATTGCGATTTCTTATGGGGCAAAACTGACACCACAGCCCTTCTCATCTCAGGTAAGAAGATGTTTAGTAAATTCCCCCCAGTGTCTTTTGATAACTGGTTGTGGAAATTTTAGATTATTTGTCCATCTTTGGTGTTAAGTTGGGATGAAATTGTGTGTTGTGGTAAAAAACAGAAAAGCCATAAGAGGGCAGGTGCAAATTCCATTTTTATATATTATATATTTTAGGTGTTCAAATGTAAACACATATGCACTCTTTATTTAGTGTACGATGGAGGTTTGTATCTCTTTTGCCCTCCTTAAGCCTAATGATGATGTGGCTAATAACCTTCCCACAAATCAATAGTACAAGTTAGGAACCAGCCCCACGCTGGGATCCATTAGAGGGAAACGGCTGTCTGTGGGGTAGGTCTTCTGTATAATCCGTCCTGTGCTATGCTTTAAAGCTATGTAATATAGTGAGCATATGCCTAAAAAGGAACCATGTATAAAGTGGTTTTGTAATAGTGAAAATGCATTGTGGAGTCATTTGCATGTCCCCATCCAGTTTCCCAGAGTGCAGTGCAATAACTGTATTTCTGAGCAGGGAATAAATGTAACTTATTTTAGGCATTCAGATGTGAACACATATGTATTATTTAATTATTATATACTTAATTATTATACTTGATCCCGCTGTAACAAGTGCCACTTTAAAACCCATTCTGGATTTTTTTCAGTTTTATTTATTTTCTCTCTGATGTTTTGACTTTGTCATGTGGTTGCTGATTATGTGCATAAAATGGCATCTAAGCAGCCAACTCTTCTGCCTTGTTGAAGAGGATTATTGTACTGAAGCCATCTGGTGTCAAGTCCAAAAATAGATTTATATTTTGGCCACATACACGCTTTGGCTTTAGGCTTCCATTCCAAATGCGAGGGTAGCACTGTGTTTTGCAGGTATGCCATTAATGCTTGACATTATATTTGTGCCTTTTTTTATATAAATGCACAATAACCCACCTAGAGTCAGCAAGACAGGATCTAGAGAGAAAACATTATAATCACTATTTGTTAGGTCCAATCAGTCTATCGAGGTTTGTCGCTCATTGGGTTGGTGTGTTTGTTGTTATCATAGGCTCTTTTGTGTTTATTGTAAGGTCCGCAGTGATGTCATTTTGTCGCTTATTGCAAGGTTCCCCCCTGGTGTAGTTTGTGTCCTATGAGCAGCGTTGGCGCTCCTTATGGGTGGCGCGGTGAAGGTGTTTGTTGTTGTTTGCACTAGTGTGGTGTTGTTTTTTTTGTTTTGTCTGTCTATTTATTTTTTTATGCTAATTAATTAATGAAATCATAAATTAATATACTTTACCTCTTTGTAATTAATATATGCAGCAAGGAATGTGCTGAAGAGCTAACAATCTGTTTTGATATTCCTGCAGCATATAATGTAGGTTTGCACTGTTGTGGAGCTGATGTGTCAGCAATGTGTGCAGTGTGTAGTGTAAATAGGCTGCGTGCGCGAGGGAAGCCGTTGTGTAGCTGGGTACTTCCGCATTCTATAAGTTAGTGTTGTAAAATGGCGGCGAATGTGTGGTAGGCGGGTTTGTATGATTTAGCGTCTTTGCTAATGGTGTATGTTGTTGGTCGTACGGGTTTTTGTAAAAGCCGTATTTGCTTTGCTGTATTTTGCGGCCTTAGGGGTCGTGTAGCCTCGTTTTGTTTTTTTTCCCTCTGCCATTTTTTCTCTCGCTGAGGGGATTTTCAAGTGTCTAAACTTTTTTTTAACTTTGAGTGAAATCCAGGTCTAACTTGTTGCAGAGGTCCTAGGTGTCCCCCCTTGCTGTGGGCAAGGTTTTTATTTTATTTTTGTGTGTATTTTTTGTTTTTTTAATGTTTGCTGCTGTGCGCGGGTTGTCCGTTAAGGTTGTATTTTTGTCCGTAATGGATTTTTTCTAAGTCCCGCAGCTCGTATTTTTTTGTGCAAGTCCGTAGTTAGTCATTGTTTGTTGTTTTTTTTTTCAAAGTCGCGCTTGTGTGGTCGTTTGTGACCGATTGTGAGGCACCGTAGAGCCTGCTCCTCCGCAAATGCGGCTCCTCGCTTTGCGATGGTCCGCATTTGCGGTCCGAAAGTCGTAGAGGGTCGTAGGGATGAGCGCCTATGGCGCTCATCTCCACCAGCCCAAGGAGAGCCTTTGGCGCTCCTTGCCAGCAACTTCGGCGCGTCTTGCCAGCAGTTGCGGTGGGATCGCTATGCGAGCCCGCAAGCGTTAGCAACAACCCGTATTGCTGTCAACTATATATGTGATGCATCTTATCTGTCTATTTTGGGGCTTTCTAGACAATTGTGCAAGCAAAATTGTCAATATTTATATTCTGTTAAGAACAAATATTTAAAATGTTCAGCAGGACGATAGACGGATGCTAGTAAACACCTTTACTTAAAATTAAAATTAAAGTCAGAGGCACACAAACAACAAACTAATATAATAGTGTATTTCTAGGAACGTGATAAACCACTCTGAGAGCAGTCTCTTCTAGATCACGCGTGCCCTTCACAGGGAGAAATATCCTGTAGTATATCAGGCTGGTCCCACTCAAAAGAGTGATCCAGACCCAAAATACCAGGCAATTCTACCCTGAACAGGAGAAACAGCAAACCCAGACATATGTTTTGGCTTTAGTTGGGCCTTGTTGGTAGGGTGTAGCTGAACTTCCTAAGGCACAGTGAGTCCACGTCTGGAGCCCTCATCACCCCTAGGGAGACTATGCTCCAAGAATTATTTAAATAAACAAAAATCAAAGTCAGAGGTGTTCAATCATTAGACTCCTTGCTTACTGTGCATTAGAGTTCAGCTGCAGCCTAGTGATGAGACCCAGCTAAAGCCAAATCGTACATCTGGGGTTTACCGTTTCTCCTGTTTAGGGTAGAATTGCCTGGTATTTCGGGGGTGGATCACTTTATTGACTTATATACTACAGGATATTTCTCCCTGTGAAGGGCACAAGTGAGCTAAAAAAGGCTGCTGTCAGTGGGTTACTGTGTCCATAGAACTAACCTATTAGGGTTTGTTTGTTCTCTGATTGGGTGCCTCTAATTTTGTTGTTGCTTAACCCTTTACTTGCTTTAGTAGCTTGTTAGTTTCTAAATGTTTGTGCACTAGATCTCAGTGCACAGCCTTTATAAGAACATTTCCAAATATATTCATCTAGTTTTGCAGGCTCATACATCATATATGGAGTAAATAGCGTCTCTGTGTACAGTCTTGGACTGAGTGAGCATGTGTTTTGCACATTTGAGACACAATTGTAGGAGGTTGTCATTTGCATCAGTTTTCATTTTTAAATCTTGGAAGCTTTTAATCCTTGTCCTGCCAGCCAAGATGCTAGTTCTGCTTTTCTTTAACCCTTTACATAATTCAATTGTAGCATGCAATCTGTTCCTCGAAAATTGTCTTATAGGTTATTAAAGCTGACACTACATTTTGCTCTTTTACTAATGTAAATTGGTTCTTAGGTTTGCACTTACAATAATGAGCCAAGTGGCTTGGTGTGCTAGTTTGTGTCCCATAGTGCTAGTTTAATCATGTGGCAGCAAATCAGTTATTCTGTTACATGTAGATGCTTCACTTTCTCTGTTAGTCAGGCATGTTATGTCCCCACTTGGCATACTGTCCCACAAAGAGATACACATTTATAACCTTAATTGTTTACAAATGGCTAGTACAATGCAGAAACATCTTATGGTGCCACACATTTGAAAGATGTCTGCTGTGTAAAAAACAGAATCTGCTGTGTAAAAAAACATTAATGAGACTGGAGGATTGTTTTGTCCTCCCCATGCTGGGTAACCTGGAGCATTATTTGTAGCTACAATCCCATAACCCCCTGCACCTCCAGAGTGAGCATGATCCAGGTTACCAAGCCTGCCTAATGAATGTTCTCTCAGTTGAAATGGTTGTTTTCTGTATTGCTTGGGACAATGAGAGAGGTGGGGAGTGGTGGATGTTTTGCTGCAATTTGCATTTTTAATGTTAAAGGAATATTCATGGTTCTGATTTTTAATAATAAAATTAACTATCTCTTTTTCTGCATATCCAGACCTCAATTTTATTAACAAGTGCTTATAAGTTCTGCTTTAAACTTACTGAATTATTCCAGATAGTCCCTACGAAGGTCTGCCCCCCCCCCCCCCCAGCAGCTCACATACACATTGCCCCCCTCATCAGTCAAATGTAACTCTTGTAATATATAATAAGCAATTTTATTTTAAAAAGGTGAAATGTGGGTTTTATAGTGCCCCATTTTAATAGTAGTTTAAAAAGTTTATTTTTAACAAGCTTTAATGACTAGGGTAAGCATTGAGACGCAGATCCTTCAGTCGCAGCTGTTTGCTATCTGTTTATTTACTGTGACAGTGGATGCTTTAATACTAAGGTGTAGACTAAATTGCTGTTTTGCAGCTGCTTCCTCAGCAACTCGGGAGATGAACAAAATGCAGAGTAGATGCTGAGCCACATTGGACCAGACAACCTTGTATTGGACAGATGGTTTAAATTGCTACCCATACTATTGTATTAGTCATCTATAATCCATTATACATAGTCACCATGTTCCCATTGCCCAGAAGTGCAAGTCTAAGAAACATGTTAAAGGTACATGGAAGTTTCATGTATTATGAATGCAACTGAGAATAAAAATAAAAACATTATAAACTTACCCTAAAGTTTGCAAAATGTCTTCTGTTTTCAGACCGTTGCATTTTGAGAAGGAACACCCCTGAAAATACAAGCTAAATTAGCATAAAAGTAATCATTAGTTGTGGCAAGTCAGAGGCAGCTACAACAATGTAGCAGTATGGGAATTCAGTCTTTGCAGCATAGCATCATGGGATTTATAGTCTTGTTCCCATCACACACCCCTCTCTCCTCCCCTTGAATAATGCAACTGGCTGGAAGGTTAGTAAATGGTTAAAATTATACTTGATGAACCGTTTTTATTAATTAGGACGAGGTGCCTATGTAGGAACCTCTGCGGGGTGTGGAAACCTATTTTAATTTAAATAAAGTACATCTTTGCCTGTATAGAATGAATCAATGTAATGTGTTTCTGATATAAGCAGTATGGGTTACAGACAGGGGAACTTCCATATACCCTAAAAATATATAAGTTGCTTTTTAAGGTTATTTTTTAAAGAGCATGAAAAACTGGCTGTATGTTGCATTATTCGTTTTTTCTTTCTTTCGAGAATGATTCAGTCCTGGGAAATTCCATGTTGTTGTTGCTGCATTTATATGTAAATGAGTGGCTCTCAAATTATTTAGCTGCTTTGATATACTAATGATTATGTCTTGTCTGTCTTTGGCCAAAATAAATTCTTGCAATGTTACCTGGCCGTTAGACCTCTCTCCCACCCTTATTATGTACTCTGAGCTGCACATTAGCATGCAGGAGCCGCAAAATCAATCACATATATAGTTGTGAGCATGCAAGTTGTTGCTAACGCTTGCGGGCTCGCGTATCGAGCCGCGGGCCTCAGTTGTCGGCGCTCCATGCCAGCAACTGCGACCCTCGCAAACTTTACTTCGCAACGCAAACAACACGACACACCAATTACGACCCTCACAAACTTTTCCTTGCAACGCAAACAACATAGGACACACGTTAACACACATTACGACCTCGCAACACTCGGACGCAACTCGCGAACAATACAAAATTCACAATACATATACACAGCGCATACATAAAAAACTTACCTACAGCAACAGGGAGCATCCAGGACCTCAAAAAAACAACTTACACCTTCAGTTCACTCAAAATAAAAGAGTTTACACACTAAAAAATTTGATAAGCAACAGAAAAAATGGCCGCTGAGCAAAACGAAAACGAGGCTACACACGCAAACACCATACGAGACACGTTGGCACACATTACGACCTTGCAAAAATCGGACGCAACGCGCGAACATAAAAACATTTAAAACACAATAAATACCCACAACACACACATAACAAGCTTACCTACAGCAAGAGGGAGCACCCAGCACCTCAAAAAAGCAACTTACACCTTCATTTAAATAAAAATAAAACACTTTAGACACTAATGAAATCGCTAAGCGAGAGAAAAAATGGCCGACGAAAAAAACGAAAACGAGGCTACAGCACTCTCAACACGTAAAATGCCACAACACACTCGCAAAACACCACACGAAACTCGCAAAACACCACTAGGCACCTACGGATAATCCGCGAAGAAGCATACCACAGATTACCCGCCATTTTACGCCAATGCGGAAGTACACCACTACACTAACGGTTTGGTCTCGCGCATGCACACTATTACACTGCACACATTCATCACGCTTACACAGCAGCTCCACACCACTAATGCTGCAGCAACCTCAAAACACATTGACAGCTCTTCAACACAATGCTTCAAAATAGGTAAAGTATATTCATTTATTAATGTATTATATATTTCATTATTACACACCAAACAGCATTAGCTACCTTACAATTTTATTGCTGTCAGTTTTTGACGGGCAATTCGTTAGTTCTAAATATTTCTTATGATTTGCTTTAGAGAGAAACTGCTAGTACAATGTTTAACCAGTTTTTTAATGATCTTTAAAATTAAATCAACTTCCTGTTGGGGTGAAAAAGTAATTTTCACTTTGTGATACTATACTATATATATATATATATATATATATATATATATATTTTATACCTTTTCATGTGATGATATTGATTGCCTTCTGCCAGCAGGTGAGGGAGCATTGATGACTGAGAGTTTCATGGGATCAATTGGCATTACAGCAATGCTTTTACTTGTGTTGTTTAGGCGTTAAGTTGTGTCCGACTTACCATTACTACGGCGCTCAGGCTTCTTTATGGTCCAGCTCTCACAATCGTATGTTACTATTTGGAATACCAGAGTTCAACCTAGATGGACCTTTATTGATAGTGCTATATCCTACTTTTTAATAGCTTGTCCAGACTTGCCATAGCTTTCCTACCCAGGAGCGAACATCTTAATTTCAGGATTGCAGTCACCATCTGCAAAGATCTTGGAGCCCAGAAAAATAAAGCTTTAACATGTAACTTACTAGTATAAATATCCAGTCATCTTAAATTTACATTGCCGCCATACTTATTCATGTCTGAGTTTTTTATTCAAAACAGTTGGGAAATCTATATAATTATATACTTAATTATAGTTATTATACTTCACACCAAATTATATTTATATTATGCAGCTTCTAATGATGACTAAATCCTATAAACTTTTTTTGACCTGTCAATTTGGAGGATATGTAAATTTAAAAAAAGCAAACTCCTCATCTCTGATTAGAAAAATACAATTGAATATCTTTTATTTCCACCCTTTCCTGACCAGACAGGATTTCCTGAAGCTATTGTGCATAGTAGAGCCTGTATTGCCATCCGTTTGTACTGATAGCTCAAAATGTCAGCTTAAATGACCACTGCAGTTCAAGAAAAGACACTACCTTGTCAGGTATGTACTAAACTAACAATATTAGCATCTGTGTAGGCCATAGACTTAATATTTTTGGTAAAATCTGAATTTTTGAGGTATGTTTGGGAATATATTTTGCTACATTATATCCGGACAGCTTGGGGTGTACATAGGCTATCAGTGGATGGAGGTGTAAAAGGGAGGAGGGATTAGAGCCTTTGTTTGATAACTAGTTTAGATTAAAATTACCCCATACCCATTTAACCTCACTGAAGCTGGAAGTTGCAACAATAGATGCAACCATAGCTCTTCAGTATTGTATTGTAAATGCCTCCTCTCAAAAAATGACCTCTATCATATCAAGGATCCCTCCAAAAACTAGGGTTATGACTGTTTCCTGCTTAATCGGGCTCTTACTCAAAATTTTCATGCATATTTTCTTTTACATTATGCATTGGTCATTTATTATTTACATGTTTTATATGTGGGCTTTGTCTATGGGCGTGCTCGAATTAAAAACTAAAATGCATAAAGCAGGCTTCATATTTATACAAGTGAAATAGGTTGGCTATCATTGTGCTGCAGTATGATTTCAATAATAGGCAATAAATTAGCAGCTGCTTTTAATTTCTAAAAATATTTTCCTGTTACCAATTCTGTTTAAAGAGACTATCGCAAATCTCCAGCATAGAGCAGACTCTTTACTTGGCACAATTCTGCCACCATGTGGTAGAAATAAATAATGCTTTTTAGTATGATATTTAAAGGTATTTGCAAGGGAGCTGGGTTATGAATGCATCTGATAGAGGGGGATTATTAGTGTATGATTTAATTTATTTGCATGCACTATGTTTTTTTTTTTAAGCTTTGCGTTAAAATTTTTTTTTTTTGGGTGATGTTTACACCCTCAGGATTGAGCTAGGCTCCTGAGGTTTGTTTTTGTAAAAATGAACCCTCTTTATGTGAGCAGGTCAGCTTTGCAGCCAATCAGCAATGCTGTATGCAACCAGCTAGATGAGTCTGCTACACTGGGGCTAAACTAAATATCCTTAAAGGACCATAAATCAACATTCAAGTAAAAATGCTTAAGAGGTTACACAGTTGTTCTTTTAGACATACACCCTCGCCTTGATAAATTAGAATTGTACTGAAACCAAACATTTCAGCTTCTTCCTATTCTAATCTGTCTTTTTTAGGCGAATGAGCATTTATGCTTGATTTATGGTCCTGCATTTACCTACAGTTTGAGGAAGAGAGCTTGCGTTCATGGTCTCTGTGCATGTGTCTCTGTGTGAGCGTCTGTATCTGTGGGTGAGTGGGTGCAATTCACTGGGCTGGAATTTTTTTTAGGGTCTGGGAGTGATCTCGGGGGAAATTCACTGGGGTTGGGGGAGGTGGCGGGGGAAATTCACTGGGGTTGGGGGAGGTGGCGGGGGAAATTCACTGAGGTTGGGGGAGGTGGCGGGGGAAATTCACTGGGGCTGGGGGGGTGACGGGGGAAATTTACTGGGGCTGGGGGAGGTGACGGGGAAATTCACTGGGACTGGGGTAGGTCACAGGGGCAATTCGCTGGGGTAGGTCACAGGGGCAATTCGCTGGGGTAGGTCACAGGGGCAATTCGCTGGGGTAGGTCACAGGGGCAATTCGCTGGGGTAGGTCACAGGGGCAATTCGCTGGGGTAGGTCACAGGGGCAATTCGCTGGGGTAGGTCACAGGGGCAATTCGCTGGGGTAGGTCACAGGGGCAATTCGCTGGGGTAGGTCACAGGGGCAATTCGCTGGGGTAGGTCACAGGGGCAATTCGCTGGGGTAGGTCACAGGGGCAATTCGCTGGGGTAGGTCACAGGGGCAATTCACTTGGGCTGGAGGAGGTCACAGGGGCAACTCACAATAGTGTGTCAGTAATTTGGCATATCAAACATCTGAACAAGCAAGCAAAACTGTCATGCAGTTAGATACCCACACTGCCATTATCAAACAAAGTGAACTGTAAATTAACATGATGTGGCACAAAACTGAGGTGAGTATTTCAGGAGTTATCAACTGTAGAGCAAAATGGCTAGCACAATGTAGGAACTTTTTTTTTAATGCGCATTAAGAAATCTACTTTTTTTAGGGTGATAGTGAGCCGTTAATCATGCCATTTGTACTCTGTTTGCAAAGGAATGGCACTGCATACAGATACTTACTTTGTATGAAAGGTAATTAGTCCAGTGAAGAAACTGATAATAATTTTACAATCACAATAGGACTCCAGCAGCACAGTTTTGCTCTTTTATGGATCAGGAATGTCGTGAAAGACGATGAGGTAGTAGGATGCTGTGCCTTTTAGCCACTGAGTGACAAGTTTGTGAGAGCGTCTTCCTCCATTCTCCTGTCTGTGTTCCAAGTGTTGGTGAAGATCAGCTCTCTTCAGGTTAAGACATTAGTGACCATGATTTTCTGTCAATACTAGCAAAAGGTGCTACCTTAATTGCGGTAACATAGCTGGAATGTTTTGGGGGTACAGGCATAAATATCTTGTGGGAAAAGCAGTTAAGATTTTTAATGACTGTCAATGCACCACTCATAATATAGGTACATCATTGCTTATTTAGCAACGGATGGTCTGGCACATCCTTTGATCCAGACAGACTTACAGCGGGGACTTCCTGTGGGGGCTGTGGTGTTTGCCCCAACGGCTGTGGGGTTGATACTCTTCGGTTTTCCCTTGTTCTGGTGACTCCTCCAGGCTGGGCCTCTTCAGGGAGGGACTTCTGGATGACCTCTCCATCTTTGGGATCAGATGGCTTTGCGTGATTAACAGATTTGCTGGACCACTGCTGGTCCAGCAAATAGACTAATCCGGCAAGGCTTTGGAGTGGAGGATGCCGGATAATCAGTGTTTTACCTGTCTTTATCCCGTGAATTCAATATAAAATATTAAAAGAAAAAAATGTGCATCAAAATATTAATTCTACAAGTGTTTCCAGTGTCCCTTTTGGTGCTGCCTCATTATCTATACAGCAATACAGGGTGTAATTCAAACACATTGCAACCTCACACTCCCTTTATCCATGGGTTTTGGTACCTCTATCTGATTTGCCCTTTATTGGTGCTAAAGTTTCCGGGGGTTGGAATAGGGTTGCCGAATGTCTATCGCACACTTGTCTTGCCTCTGTGATATGGCATCATGTATGTTTTACAGCCAATTTTCACACCCCTAGAATATTTTTTAATCTGTGAATTTTCAAAGAACACATCAAGTAAACCAGGCCAATTATTGGAGTAAACTTCCAGGGTAAAATTTGAACCTTAAAAAGTTATGAGCTTGTGCGGCAAGACCTCACCAATTTGTTTGTTGTCGTCGTCGTCCTGTTCTAACTATAAGAATGAAGACATCTCACCAGGCTGACCTAAATATAGTTTGTACAATAACATCAGGTCTGGTGAGGTCTCCCCTCCATCGAGACAAAACTCATTTTAGTGAATATTAGGTAATTGTTTGGATTTTCTTTTTCATTTCTTCACATCCTTCGTGAAATCCTGTTTGCTTTTGGGTAATGCTGTCCTTATTAATATGCCTAATAGTAGATGTTGTGTAAAGCTAAATAATTCCTTGAATGGGACATTCTAATTGGATTGCAAAATAAGGGCCCAAAAATCACTAGGTGTTGCAGAGACTTACTGTGACTATATGGTTTTCTATAGGGATGTTAATAGGAAACATCATGACCTATTCTGCTAAGAAAAAAATCACGGCCACTGTAGCTTTTTTCATTTTGGCTTCTACATTTCCTTAGCTCAATGGTTTTCATATAGAAAACCTGTTAGGAGATTTGCTGCGGACACAAAACAAACTCTTATTTATGCCTGTTTGAAAATACTTCTTTCATCCAGTAGATGGCACTATTGCCTCAGTTGTTTCAAAATATAGGTAAACTCAACTATAGTTAAAACCATGAGATTCAACACTCTCTCTCTCTCTCTCTCTCTCTCTCTCTTTCTCTCTCTCTCTCTCTCTATATATCTATATATATATCTATATATATATATATATATATATCTATATATATATCTATATATATATATATATATATATATCTATATATATATCTATATATAGATATATATATATATATCTATATATATATATCTATATATAGATATATATATCTATATATATATATATATATATATATATATCTATATATAGATATATATATCTATATATCTATCTATATATATATCTATCTATATATATATATCTATATATCTATTAGTTGTGGATCTGTGGGACTGTTCGTAATGTTTGCGATGTTGGCAGCGCACTCGCGAACGCTTACACCCACTTTTACACCAAGGGCCTCATTCAAATGCGATTTTTCCAATTGAATAGGGCTCTATATAAGCACAGAGCATATTTTTTTTTTTACAGAAGTTTTAACTTTTTGGACTTCTATCCAAAGGCAAGGTCTTCACGAACTAAAAACTTCTGTAAAAATATATGCTATGTGCTTATATAGAGCCCTGTTCAATTGGTGGGGAGAGGTTTGCAATGAGTACAGAAGGTGCTGAAGCGCGAGGCCTATAAAGTACACCGGGGGAGAGGCTTGAAATGAGCACCGAAGGCGCTATATTCGAGCCACGCGATGAGCACCAAAGGCTCGCGATGAGCGCCAAAGGCTCGCGATGAGCGCCAAAGGCTCGCGATGAGCGACGAATGTGATCATTGTAAAGCAGGAAAGTTGAAGTAGAGAAGGGGAGAGGCTGGCAATGAGCACCAAAGGCGCTCATTGCTAGCCACGCGATGAGCGCCGAAGGTGCTCAGAGGGGCAAAATCATCACGTTGTGTGTCAAACAGCATTGCCAGGTTTACAATTTTATTCCTGTCATTTTTGATGGGCAATTTCTGTGTGTGCGTGCGCGTGTTTTCATGAAAAATCCATCCGTTGCGATGCCTAAAACTGTGAAATACAGTAAGCATATGCTTAAAAGGAACCATGTTTAAAATGATTTGGATTGACAGAGTGAGGGTGCATTATGTTGTCTCATTTGCATGTCCCGCCCAGTTTTCCCAGAGTGTGTGTATGTATGTAATATATATATATATATATGTGTATATATATATATATATATATATATATATATATATATATATATATATATATATATATATATATATATATATATATATATATATATATATATATATTAGTAATTACTGGACATTCACTGCTGATTCACTCTTCAATTACTAATAAAGAAGATACCGCATTTAGCCGAATCAAGAAGCTAACAGGCTATTAGATACCATCGGCTTTGTTCAAACACTGAAAGATTCATACAGTGTTTTTAAATTTTTAGCACGGTCTCCAAACAAAAGGGTTACAAACCCCGTAATATTACCCAAAAAATAACCACTGCCATCAAAATACCCTAAATACCCTATTAAAGTACACAACAAAAGAAACTACTTCACGTATACCTCTAGTGACCACAAACAATCCAATTTTAGAGAAATTTTGGATAATAATCAAAGATTTACAACCATTACTAATTGAAGATACTGAATTAAAATATATATTCCCAAAACCTCCCATCCTTGCATTTAAACAACCTTATCACATCTGGATTATTATTCCACTTGTGATAGAAGCTGATCATGTTTTACTTTGCATAGACTTTCAAGTCAATAATGAGGTAGATCTCTAGACTGTAAAGATACAAAATGCCATAATGTCATTTATAAAACTGTTATAAAAAATCTCCTGTACTGGGCACATAAACACGGTGAAAATGAAAATGTTACCAAAAATTTTATATTTATTCAGAACCCTTCTCATCCCAGTAGACACAAAAGAACTCGACAAATTTCAAAATAAAATCTTCAAATTTATTTGGGGAGTTAGACCTCCACGAATAGCCTGGAAGATAATGTTTTGACATAAAACCCAGGGGGCTCTCCTGCCCGAATCTACGGTTATACTTGAGATCTGCCCAATTTGCGTTTATTTTCATTGCCCATTCGAGCAAGCACCAACCACTTTGGATCTTTGTTGAGAATCGGCAACTGAAACCTCATACCTGGGATACTCTGATTTGGGATCCACGCTCTCCTTACATCAACAACGCCACCCCTAACCCTATGATTAACTCTACTGTGACTGCCTGGGCCAAAACTACAAAACATTTAACTCCGCCACTTTCACCATTAACATCTTTAAGATCATTCCCCGGCTTCGAAGCTGACTTAAGCTCCGACTTACTAGCACACTGGGCAGAGTAGGTGCCTGGTTCTCCAATAATAAACTAATCTCCCATGAACAATTTATAATCCAGTAACAGATACTAGATAATTACATTTGGAACTACAAGAAATTTAAAAACTGTCTCCTTACCCTGACCCAGAACACTGGGCCACCAAAGCATACTTATGTACGAATCCAGCTTCTATAAAGGGATTTCTGGGTTCCTTATATTCACTTTTTAATGACTCGCAAAACCTGAAACAAAAACTTGTCAGCAGAAAATTGGAAAATGAACAACTGAATATAATAAATGGAACTAAACCTTGTAACAAACGTGCCTGTAAATGTATGTCAACACATTTGTAATGATGACATAGCCACACATAACAAGACCTATAACATCAAAGGATTGTATTCATGTACATTGTCCAATGTGGTTTATATAATACATTGTAATATATATGACACAGGTTTTTCCATTGGAGAAACCGGACAAAAAGTGCATTTAAGGATGAATTTACACAGGCATTCAATAAGCAAACCTAATGAATACGGTTATTGTACCCCAGTAGGACACCATTTTAGACAGAATCATCACTCCATCCAAAAGTCAAGATACTCCGAGGAAAATGTAAAAACATCCGAGAGAGAAAAGCATTTGAAATAAAGATGATCACATTCTTCAACACTAATAATACAGGACTTAATATGGACTTGGGTTTTCTAACACATTATCAGAATTTTATGTGATTTTTGTTCTTATTATACCATAGCCGGCTTTGCACTCTTAGTGAGATATTTGTCCAACAGGAAATATCACTGTATTGATGTATATGTGTATATACTGTATGTTTCCTTTACTATGTTGTGTTTATTTTCCATATATGTATTTGCCTGATGATGTCAGATGCTGTCTCTCTGCATCTGCTGTTTTTATTCAAACTGAGCGTTCAATCTCATGATAGTATTGCTTCAGACTTGATAAAGAGGCTGAGCCTCTTGAAAGCTCGTCATTATAAATAAGATGTTTGACCAATACAAAAGGTATTGATAATTAGTGTGTGTATATGTATGTGTGTATATTCCATTCTGGATCGCTACCTTATTGTAGTGAAGGGGCTTTTGTACCTCAATGAAGCTGTGCGCTATAACATGTAGGGTCACCCAAGATGGGCAGGTCATAGCAGAGAGGCCGTGAATGAATGAAGAATCCAAGGCTATCTTGGATTTAGTTATAACAAATAATATTGATATGGTATCAAATGTTGAAATAGGGCAAACTTTGGGAAACAGTGATCACAACACAGTCTTATTTGAGATTGAGCTAAAGAAAACAAAACTGTAAACGACCAACAAAAACTCTTAATTTTAAAAGGGGAGATTTTAACGGTCTAAGGACAGCAATACAACGTATAGACTGGGACAAAGAACTGATGGGTAAAAATATTGACCATAAATGGACAACATTTAATTCCTTACTAAATATACATATACAAAGGCATATACCAGGTGGAAATAAAAGTAGGAGTAAATCACATCCAATGTGGCTTAACAATGATTTAAAGATCAAGATACAGAGTAAAAAACAGGCATTTAGATTATACAAACAATAGGGGACAGAGACTGCTTTACATGAGTACAAGGAAATCACCAAGGCAGCAAAAGGGCTATTAGACTGGCTAACATAGAAAATGACAAGTTATATGTAAATGAGAGTAAGACTAATCCTAAACATGTGTATAAATATATTAATGGGAAGAAGGCGAGGAAGGAAGCTATAGGATTATTACAATGTGACACAGTCTTATAATTAATGACCAGGAAAAGGCAGATTAGCTTTATAAATAGGTTCTTTTCTTTGGTATACACAAGAGAGGTACAGGGGTTGGGACACTGCAACATAAAGGTGCTACACTACCTTCACCGAATAATTGTTGCATCCAAGGTTACTGAGGGAACTGGGCTTTGTAATAGCCAACCCATTATATCTAATTTTTCAAGATTCACTCCACACACGGTTTCTATTAGATGAAGTAGGAATAAACACGTATTTAAGAGGGAAAGGTCATGTCAAACAATCCTAACTAGATGCTACTAACTTCCTCATAGAAACTTGGATCAAGGCAACTTAGTGGATGTAGTCTTTTTTAATTTTTCAAAGGCTTTTGATTCAGTGCCACATGGAAGACTGTTGTGCATACTAAGGGATACAGGAATTGCAGTAAATATCTGCTCATGGATCGAGAGCTGACTAAAAGACAGGAAGCAAAGGGTTGTTGTCAATGGAACATACTCCTATTGGACTAATGTGGTATATGGGGTTCCTCAGGGTTCAGTATTAGGTCCTCTCCTTTTTAACATACTTATTAATGACAGAAGTAGGATTGGAAAGTAGTGTCTCCATTTTTGCTGATGACACTAAGTTGTGCAAGGTACTTAAATTAGATAATAATGTACTTTCCCTCCAAAGGGCTTTAGACAAATTAGGGAAATGTCCAACTACACAGCAGATGAGATTTAATACAAATACATTTAAAGTTATGCATCTGGGAAGGAAAAATAGCCATGCAATTTATAAACTTAATGAAGCAAATCTAGGGGTATTAGATATAGAAAGGGATTTGGGAGTACTTGTGGACAACCACCTAGGTAACCATGCTCATGCCAAGCAGCAGCTGCAAAGGCAAGCAAAATATTAGCATGTATTAAGAAGGGTATAGAAGCCAGGGAAGCAAATATTATTCTGCCACTATACAAATCTCTAGTACGCCTCATTTGAAATATGGAGTACATTTTTGGGCACCACTACATAAAAAGGACATTTTAGAGCTGGAAAAAGTACAGAGAAGGGCAACAAAACGAATAAGGGGAATGGAGGGGCTTAGTTATAAAGAAAGACTAACCAAATTACACTTACTTTCTCTAGAAAAAAGACACCTAAGAGGGGATATGATTACCTTTTATATAAATACATCCAGGGTCAGTATAAAGATTTTGTTAACTTTTTGTGCCTAGAGATTCTCAATTGACAAGAAGACATCATTTAAGGTTAGAAGGAAAAAGATTCCACCTTAAAGAATGAACACGTTTTTTCACAGTAAGGGTGGGTAATCTGTGGAATTCCCTACCAAAGGAGGTGGTGACAGCAGATTTCGATAACTTTAAAAAGTGGTTGGATATATTTTTAAATAAAAAGGGCATTCAGGGTTATCCTGGATAATTATAGCGAGGGAATATTGATCCAGGGAGGAATCCGATCGCCTGTATCTGGGGTCAGGAAGGAATTTTATTTTTCCCCTTTTGAGACAATTGGCAAAGTTTTACTGTTTTTTTTTTTTTCTATTTGCCTTCCTCTGGATCGATTAACAATTAATCCGCATATTGCAGATCAGAGCAGGTTCAAAAAGATTGAACTTGATGGACCAATAGTCTTTTTTTCACCCTACATTACTATATAATTACTAGCGACTGGCCTGTCAAAAATGACAACAATAAAATTTGAAGGCTGGCAATGCGGTTTGCCACACAATGCAAGGCTCTTCCCCCCTCTAACTTGCAGGCCTCGCGATGAGTGCCCCTCGCCGCTCATTGCAGGCCTCGGCCAACCCACCACTTTCAGGCCTCGCAATGAGCATCTTTGGCGCTCATTGCGCGCCTCCCCCCCTCTACTTTACAGCCCTCTCGATGAGCACCTGCAACGAGCGCTCATTGCAGGCGTCATCTAACCCGCCACTTTTGTGCCTTGCACTAAGCGAATTCAGCGCTCATTGTGAGCCTCTCCCCACTCTGACCCCTTTGTCTTTTTCCCCCATCTGCCCTCCATGTGTCTATTTCCACCTCTCTCTTCCTTATGTCTCTTTGCTGCCTGTCCCTGCCCTTAGGTTGTAAGTAATTTTTTTTTTATTAATTGGCATCTTTTGTCGGACTATTGATGGCTTCAGGTTTACAGGCTTGAAAAAAATGGCGTCCGTTAAAGCCATTATTTTGTCAAAATGTGCGTGCCTCACGATGAGCACAAAAAATGCCTATGGGGGATGGACATAAACTGCAATGAGCTGAGCAAAGCGCGGGGCTGCATTTGCGGAAGTGGAGGCTCTACGGCGCCTCTTTCGCGCTTAAAAACAACCCAGATAAACAACAACGCTGCAGTACTTGGAAAAAAAACTAAAACGTGCAATGAGGAAATACAGACTTAGACAAAAAAATGACAACCCACAGGACTTAAAATCAAAAATACAAGGTCCCAAAAATACGAAATACATCTGGGGTGAGGTGGCACGCAAATTAAAGTCTAATTTAAGGAGTTTTGACACTTGAAAATTGGCTAAGCGAGAGAAAAAATGGCGGCCGAAAAAAATTAAAACGAGGCTACACGACTCCGAAGTGCAGAAAACAAGGACGTACGACTTTTACAAACAACAATTACGACCCGTGGAACTTAAAAAAAAAAAAAAAAAAGAGGTTGCAAAAATACGAAGTTAACGGCTGAACCGTGCACATCCACATACACCAAAACCACAACAACAAAAAATAACCACATACAACAAACCTCACACACAGCACAAGGGGACAGCCAGGACATCTGGGAGTGAGCTTGCACGCAAATTTAAGTTGCATTTAAGAAGTTTCACCACTTGAAAATCGGCTAAGGAAGAAGAAAAATGGCATCTGGAAAAAATTAAAACGAGGCTAAAGGACACATGCTAAAGGACACAGGCTAAAGGACACAGGCTAAAGGACACAGGCTAAAGGACACAGGGCCTCGAAAATCACACGTGTCAGCCAGGAATGTAGCACATAGAAAATATACCATAACAACGGACGGAAAATGCTCGCTCGCGAAGTAACACATGTAAAATGGCGTTTTTTTTCTTCTAACACTACCTTTTACCCGCCGCTTTACCCGCTTAAACAAACGGTTTAGCCTTGCGCACGCGGCCTATTTACACTGCACACCTGCCACATTGCTGACACTTTCTCCTCACATGATCAAAACTCCAACTGTACATTTTCAGATGCAGGAAAATCCAAATAGATTGTTAGCTCTTCAGGATATTGATTGCTGCATATTAAATATAAATAGGTAAAGTATATTCATTTATTAATTCATATTAATGTATTCACTGTACTCAAATTTTTTTCACATTTTGCACTGTACTTATATATCTGTCTTTGCGATGACCGCCAAAGGGGTCCGCCATGAGGGGATAAGCATACAATGAGCGCCGAAGATCCACAGAGGAGCAAAAGCCTTACATTGTGTGGCAAACAGCATTGCCTTGGCTTTAAATTTTATTGCCCGTCATTTTGACGGACAAGTCGCTAGTAGATAGATAACTCTATACCTTAATGAACCCTGAAGTCTAAAAAGTCTTATTTCTGGCTAATACCCTGTATAGATGGGTTCCAGGCCATAGGAGAGTTCAACAAAACTGCTCTAAACAGGGTAATTTTACCATAGGGTAATTAGGGATAGGGGAACTCATGGGAGAGAAAATACACAAAAGCAATTGAAATGTGTTTCTTAAAAATTCATGCAAAACCAAAAATGTTCAAATTTCAATTGCTTTTGTGTATTTTCTCTTCCATGAGTTCCCCTATCCCTAATTACCCTAGCAGAAAATAGAGAATAGGAGAAAAAAAGCCATATTAAAATAAATTTCAGTTTGTGTTTGTTTCTTTGAACATTTTTGGTTTTGCATGAATTTTTAAGAAACAAACACAAACTGAAATTTATTTTAATATGGTTTTTTTTCTCCTCTTCTCTATTTTCTGCTCCGGTGTCACTTTGTATGGTGTTTTGCAGATCAGAGTGATAAAAGGGGTCTTGCAAGGAAAAAAAGTGTTATAACGGATCAGATTGTTAAAAGTTGTTCTACAGGCAAAAACAGCACTATAGCGGGGCTTAGCGTTAAACAAGGAATAACAGGAAAAACTGCGCTATATAGAATCCACTCTATAAGGGGTAGCGTTATGTGGGGTATACCTGTAGGTCAGAGAGCCCCACACAGGCCTGTATTTGTGGATATCCTTTCTGTGCACAGGTGAGTCAATCAGGATGACTGAAGAAGTGATTCACCTGTACACAGCAGGGATATTCTTAGATCCTGGCCTATGTTGGACTCTTCAGCATCAAACTTGGCTGCCCCTGCTGTTGGTGAAAAGGTGTGAAGCCATTCTTTTAATGTCCTTCATGGCGTTTAATGTTGATTAAAGCCTGCTGTGGTGTTGTAAAGTTTTGATTTAATACAATTCTTTTTACATTTCACAGACTGAATCACATTCATGTGTACTCTGTTTGCAAGGAGTGCCACTGCATGCAGATACACTTACTTTTTTATGAAATGTTAATTAGTGCAGTAAAGGAGCAAATATTAATAATTTAGCAAATTTCCAATTTCTGAGACTTCATCTGAAGAAAGATTCAGTATTTTTTTTAGAAAACCAACCCAGAAATTAAAAGAACATTGCTGATTAGGAAAAAGGTCACGTTTGAAGCAAACTTATAACATTAGCACCATATAACCAAGGGCCATGAAGCTTTTTGGGGGAAATTCTTAATTTTAGCAGATTATACTAGTGTATATATAAGCTTCCATGTCCATCATACTTGCTCTTCAAGGCACAAGGGACTAGATAGTTTGGCAAGCATGTCTTGCAATTATACTTGCCGAGCTGCCTTCTACTGACCATGTGTGGGGAATGTTTCTGATGTTTTATCTTAGTCCACAAATCCAGCTCCCTCCACCTTCCACTCCATGTCTACTAAGATTTAGCAGAAGGCTTCCATTCAGACTCCACACTAGCAGGTAGCCTGTAAAAAACATGTCCTTTTTCAGGCACAAACAACGTCTACTAAAATAAATATTTTAGTTAAAATGTTACTGTGTTACAAAATTAACAAACATATACATTTTCTCCTTACAAAGGCTGCAACTTAAGAGAACATTGTTATCTCAAACTTACATGTTATAAATGCTAGAGTCTGGATAGTATGGCTTAATTATGCTGTTCACAGGGATCCCATGTAGTATATTGCACTATACGGCATCCAAAGGTAGTAATGGTTGTTTAGTCATTCAGTTGTGTCCAGCTCTCTGTGACCCTATGAACCGCAGTACTCCAGGCAGGATAGTTATGTTTCTGGTTGTGCTTATCCATAATATTTTCTTGACAAAGATACTTGAGTGGGTTGCTAGTTAGTTCCTTCTCCAGTAGACTGCAATTTGTCTGACCTCTCTGTTATGACGTGCCCATCTTTGGTGACCCTACATTGTATAGCTCACTGCTTTGAGGTAGGCAAGACCCTTCACGACAGCAGGCTAATGATCCAGATGTTACACTCCAAAATTACCAGCCTTTTGGCTCTGAGAGAAACCAATAATTTCAGTTGTATGCGTACCTTATAAGAAATGTAAGACTGTAATAAAGTGTTCCTTGAAGATTGCCGCTTAGTTGTGACAATTTCTAAAAGCATCAAATGTGATTGCCACATGTTGTAGAGTAATAAAAACACAGAGGTGATCTGACCCCGCTTACTAAAGGATATCAATCCCTAAATACTAATAACTATTGTTGCTATGCTTGGATATAATGATCTAGTGAATGCAGATAGATTTGGGAATTTTGGAAGGATGGGATAACTACCTGTCTAGTTGATATTAAACAATTGCCTAGTAAAATTACACTTTAATCTGATCTTCCATTTACATACGTCAGGTTTATATACTACAGAAGTGTTTCACAAACGTGTTGGCTGAATTAATCCTCTGAGCCATTTTCTAGATTATATTTCCCATTTTATAATGCATGTATAGAAGATTTACTCAAAAATGGTAGACCTGCAGTAAATGTGAAGGAGATCGATATTGTGGGGTTATTGAATATCTAGTTCAATGTAATGCACCAACATATTCTGGAGTGCTATACAGGGGTTAAATACAAAGGAAAAAATAAATACAATATTAAACACATGCCATATGAGTTTAAAATCTTCCCTACATCTTACAAGATGGAAAACTCAGATTTACAATCTGAAGGGATCAATTAAACAAAAGGAATAAACAAAGGCTTGGCAAGTAATTAAAGATTAGAGGATTAATTAGTGATTAATCTGTGGGTTTATCAGATGGGAAAATGGAGATGATAGTGCAGAAAAGTGCACTATAAATTAACACAAATCATGATTCATTGGACTTGATTATTAGATAGTGGTCATGTCTTAACACGAGCTGTTCTGCAGATAGTGCTAGAATTAACACAATGATGTAAAAGAGTTAATAGCCAAACGTGCCTCTTGTGGCTGAAACAAATGGAATGTCTTCTTCCAGAGCAGTTTGTTGTCAGATGATAGGAGGAGAACGAGGTGTCAGACCTCAAACAGGAGGCATGTGCACTTCCCAACATGCTAATACAGTGCTAACCTATGGTCCGGCTCTCATGCTTATTATAATGAGACCATGTACTACAGCAATACGCTGAGTGGCTCAGTCTGTCTGTGTTAGCACTCTGCTGACCCTGGCTGATCAGGACGTGAAGCTGCAGCCTGCAATGGCATCTTTACTAGCTGGTACTTATAATATGGGGAATTTATTTTGCCTTGTCAGGCGTCGGTTTAAAAGAAGGCGCAAGAAGCGTTCTGAGAGAAAAGGTAGGTTACATATGGTAGTTTCTTTAACATTTTCATATATGAAAAGTGTATGTGTGTATATTGTGTGTGTGTGTATATATATATATATATATATATATATATATATATATATATATATAGCATTACATTTTTCTTACAATTCTGTTTAAAGTTGCCTTTATATTTGGAACTCTTTCATATTGTGGATTTCTGAGGGAACTTAAGTTGCTTAGCCTATAGTTTGTATTTCTATACATCTTTTGTTAAGTAACAGTCTAAACTATTACTTTTCTTACAAATGGAAAATGTACATATTTCATTAGATTATACGATTGGTTGTGCTGCTGCCTTGTTTAATATAAGATTCATTTTATGTCTTCCAGTTGCACTACAATTTGACTTCAATAGATTAGATCTTGTAGTATGTAAAGTGTTAGCTATATAAAATGAGATATATAATATATTGTCTTTAATCATTAGATAGTGCCGTTAATTACTTACTTGGCCGAGGGAAATATTCAAGGATCATATTTATTTCTTATCCGTGTCATTATTTTGATCAAAATCTAAAATATAGTACAATGTCATTATACGGTAAATGCTTACATATTTTGAATGCGTCTCAGAGATTTATTCTCCCATATTACTTTTTTATTTTGGGACTGTTTATTCCCTAATTCAGGCAGAATGTACATGTGATTCTTTTTAAACTCCTAAAGTTTAATATGACAGATGTTACTTAAAAAAAATAAACCTTTTCTTCAGGAATATTGCACAGATTTATAGAACAAAATAGAAATGAGAAAATCTTTACATAGTGCCAGCTCACGTCAATAGAATATTTTCAATTGTCAGTAATGGCAGGTCCAACAGAACCTATTTTAGCTGCTACAATATAAAAGTGACGTAACTGTCAAGTGTGAGAGAGGAATCCTGACAGATTCATTCGCGGTTTCATCTTTGATGCCTGGATCTCTAATCATTTTCACTTGTATCTCACTCGAGTATCTTCACCTTCCGAGATGGAAATGAAAATTTAGGACATTTTTGTATGTTCCCTGATTACGTCTCTTTGGAATATACAGCAGATAAACATGCATTGCAGCCTGCTCAACATAAAACCAAACCATTCATTGTATAGCTAATATTTATCACAAAACATGGCAAATATTTACTTTCATTTAGTGATTCATTTGTCAAAATGATGTAATTACGTGCATGAATGTATTATGCGATTTTACATGGTTTGATGCAAATACTAAGGGACCATGGAAGAGGTTCATGTAGGTACATCATACGATTTAAACTATATTTGTAGACTGAGATGAAACCAGGCTCCAGAGACCTTTCCTTTTAAAATGTTTAAAGGGCCAATGTAAGTGCTTTTCATGTTAAACCCATTTTTTAGTTCACCGTTTAATTTTATTAACATAAATAAAAAGCTTTTCCCCAAAAATATAATTTTAAAACAGTTTACTTCATTAATGCCCATTAATGTACCATCCCCTTCATTGTCCTAAGCACTACTGCGAGGAAGTGAAAGATTTAAGCTGCGATAATGTTCATTAGGCTAGCTTGGTAAGGCTTGAATGATGTTCAATTTTTCACTTCCTTTCAGTAGTGATTAGGACACGTAGAGAGTTGGGGAGGGGTACAGCAATGAAAATATAATATATAAGCACTTTTTATCTCATTAATGTTCTGTCTAAATCTTTTATATAAGAACTAAAAAATAGGTCTTTCATTTGTGAAAAGTGCATGCACTGGCCCTTTAAGGTGCTAGCTTGAAATTTTAGACACAACGGTTAGACTCTTCATGATTGTAGATACAATAAGCCCATGTATAAGTTTAGTACTCAGAAATGTATTTGTTGTAGCCTGGACTATAAAAAAAAATCAACCATAAATTTATTCTGTATATACTGTAAATGTATAGAGCAGAGTGACAATTTTTTTGGAAACCATGTTCCTTTTTGGTGTAACAAAGACAGATGGACCCGGACAAATGTCACCTTTCTTTGTAAGATTACAGTTAGAAAAGGCTATTTTGTAGTAACATTGACACATAGTAGGGGTAGAATAGACTGACCTTAGTCTGGATCAGAACTTCCAGCCCCATCCCCTGCATTACAGTATTTATACCTCCTCAGGCTTCCATTTGATTGCCACCCCCTCTCTGACTGTGATATACAGATTTTGCAATCATGCACTAGCTCTTATGGTGACACAATACCCCTTCCCCTTGGTATAATGATTATCTGACCAACCCCCGCTCACAAATACAATTAAATATATGTTGTGGTGCTGTTAATAGACACAGCATTTGGAGTGAAGAGCTTAGCCATCACTGCAGTCTGTAGGTACATAGTGGGTGATGTATCCTTGTGGTGAGAAGCCCACTTCACACATTGTGAATATTCCAGTAAATCAAAGGGGTTAAATGTCGTTTAACTACTTGTAAGCCATAAAATAATTATGATGCCAAAGTGTATTGAATGCCTGCATTGCATCTCTCCCACCTAGACAGGCTCTGGCAGATGTTATACTGGAGCTCTGGGTTACTTGCTTGGTGGGGCTCATCTGCCTCATATCTTATGTTACATAAATGTATATGGTCTAAACTTAGTCACATACTACCCCCCCGAACCCCCCACCCCACACACACACACGCTTCACACTTTATCCAGCTATTTAGGGCATACACTTTTGCGAGAATGGAGGCATAAATCCCAACATTTTTCTACTGGCTCCTAACTTTTTAGTTATTATACATCTATTTCTATATATCATTGATTACATGACTCCTCTGATGTAATAAATATAAGCATTATATAAATCTGGAGTATAAAAGTCTTTTAGGGAAATTCTTTACTTGTACTAATATATAGAGGTAGATGTGTACAGAGCAGGAAAGGTACACTTTTCAGTTTGAGGTGCAACTGCAGAGCAGGGAAGGAAGGAGGTGTCAAACACAAAAAGCTGATATTTCTTCCTAATGAGACCACAATTCTCCCTTCCCCTGACTCTACAGTTAAACAGTAAAAAATGGCAGAGTGCATTAAGGCTTCAGGCCATCTAGCAGTGATCTTATGGTTCAATATGGATGCTCAAAGGGACTGTGCATTGTACTAGCAGTTTTTTCTCCACAGTAAATTCTGAAATATTTAGAATTGATTTTGCTAATGTGCACTCAGAGTGCTGAATTAGGGTTTTGATTGTAAGTTTGCAAGTTTTCAATCTTGCATGGTGCTTTGGGCAAAGCACCATGGACACTGGATTTTAAGCTCAAACAGGACCCTCTATCTTTGTAATGTGTTAATATTGTTTTGCCTTGATCACAAATTATGTATAGCGCTACGCAATATGTTGTAAATGATAATAATAATAATTAGGGTTGGAGAGAGGTCTAATTGCCAGATAACTCTGGGGGTCTTTATTTTGGCCACTACATAGACAGACAAGCAGTCTGTTATTCTACTTAGCACATCAAAACAATGAAGTAATTTGCATGGAAATACAGCTACATGGAGTTTCCCAGAATTATTTATTTTGGGGTGACAGAGTCCTTTAAAATGTGCTTTTTGCCCATATCTTAAACATTTGCTAACCTTCTTAGTTTTTTTTTTAACTCCACAAACTTGTGACATTTTTCTCAAACTACAGCTATCGCTCAATGAACTGGCAGCATTTAGATTCAACCAAGCTATGTTAAAGTTACAATGCATATTTTGGTTTCTATGTTAAGCTTCTGTTTTTATGGTTTCTGTGACCACGCTTTTAACATCAATTTTTGCAAAATGTGCTTTTTCATAAGATTAAATCTAAAGTGACTTTCTGAAATGTTTGCATTGTATGTAAACGACCAGGCATAAAATATTACATCAAATTCTAGATGCAAGTATAGTTACACTTCTGGGTTCATGTAAAATATTAATTTTGAGTGCTTTATAGTCTAATTATTAGAAATTGTCTGTTAATGGCTAGTTTACTGGAATGAATTTCTGACATTGTGTTAAATTTTGTGTATCTGCACATGCGTACATAACACCATTATAGAAGGGTCACGGCTTCAGCATATTTGGGACATATTTAAAGATACATTTAATAGTGCATGGCACATACATAATCAAGTTTGACTATGAATAAAGTCACAGTCTGAAAAAGAGCACCTATTTTGAGGATTACGCCGATAACCAGAATACTAAAATGTATATTTTTATTAACTCAGAATTAAAACTTTTTTAAAAATGTTTTTGCTGTTAAGTAAAAATAAATTAATTAGAAGACTTGTTCCCTTCAAACTGAAAATAGAAGCAGTCTGATAAAAACCTTACCATTAAAGGGGGACAGCCCTGCAACCTGATTGGTTGCAGACATGGAGCAGTCAGTGAGCAGTCTTTCACACATATAAAGACAGATTTCACTAAGAAAATACACATTTTAAAAATTCTAAAAGTATTTCAACATGCTTTTAGGAGATCTTTACAATGTTATCCAAATTGTGTTGAATTAAGTGGCCCTTAACCATGGCTCATCACTAAAAGTTGTAAAGTAATAATATATAATTCAAGTAGGTTATTTGCTATTTAACTACTATACCTGTTAAACACACAGTCATGTGCGCTATCGTTCATATTCACTCAATATGAAATGGGTGAAAATACTTTGCAAAAACAGTGATTCATGTCTATGTGCACCAAAAAAAGTAACATTTTAGCAGTCCTGCCTTATCCAGTGAGCCATTTCTAGTCCTATTTCTCATTCCTATATGTTTGCTTATTTATAGTCTAGATTTTAGAATGAGATTTTGTCCTGGATGTGCATTTTATTTTTGCCATATAAATTAGGAATAATTTAGGGGTACGAGGAAAGTTAAAATTGTGCGTATGTGTATAAACGGTTCGTCTCTGTAGCGCGTCAATGACCGTTTAAGATCCTGCTTATATATATATATTCATTGTCATGACAGCAAATTATACCCAAGGCACGAGGATCAAGGCTCCCAATTTGCAGATGGTCTTTTGAATAAAAAGCATTTTTGCCATAAAGTTACAGTTAATGATATTGCAGTTAAGGTTGATTTAGAAATTGGAATAATCACAGCTGCCTGTGGACAAGTTAATTTGAAAAATTCAGGGCTTCTAAAGATCCATTAGCATGACAGATTTGGATTGATAAACTGATGTGTGTCATGCACTGACACAGGCTGGATTATGAGTGATAACTGGAGCAGACAGATTGCTTATGGAATTGAGATTCCTCTTCTATCTTATTGCAACTGTTATCTCAAATCCAATGTCTGCTGTGGTTGTGCTGTCACTTCTTCCTAGTCTGGGGCTTTCTTAAAGCTGCTTCACTTGGCATTATGATGTTTATCAATAGGTTTCTGAGACTTCGAGCAGACATAATTCACTGGATTTAATTTTGTTTTTCTTAACCTATTTTCTTTCCATTAAAATTGTCATCCTACTTTGCTGAGCACTTTATTTTCTGAAACATGTCTCAAATCAATTGATTAGACCATTGGTTCCTGAATAGTTTTTTTTTTTTTTGATTGACCACTTTAATACCTGTGAGGGTGTTTAAAGACCACTTAATGACTTTTTTTCTGTTTGCTTGTTAACAGTTCTCATGTGCTGTCCCACATTAAAATATACTTTGTGTAGTTATAAACATAAATATGGTCTCCTGTACTGTTTTCTATGATTTACTTATTTATTATTATTTACTAGTCGTATGCCCATCATAAATGACAGGAATATATATATATATATATATATATATATATATATATATATATATATATTTTTTTTTTTCCACCACCCTTCCTTTGTATCTCTCCCCCCTCCCCTGTGTCTCTTCCCTCCCATGTCTCTTTCCCCCTTTCTCCCTGCTGTCTCTTTCCTCCCCCTCTCCCTCCCGTGTCTCTCTCCCCTGTGCCCCCCCATGTCTTTCCTGCCCTTCCTTCCGCTGTGTCTTTCCCCCTTTCCCCTGTGTCTCTTCCCCCCCTCCTCTCTGCCTTGTGTCTTTCCCCGTCTCTGTCCCTTTCCCCCTTTCTGTTGCATGCGCGCTGGCACTGCACTTTGCGCACTGCAGCTTGTACGGAAAACGATACATATAGTTTGTAAAGTGCACATGCGCTCCCCTGGAGCGTTACACACCCTGTTCAAACTATTATAGTGATTATTATTATTAACCTTTATTTGTAATGTGTCAACATATTCTGTAGTGCTGTACAGGGTAGATGCAAGTCAAAAACTATTTTAACCAATTCCCACAGAATGGAAGGCTCTGTATCAATTTGTAATCCCAGTAGTACTGTGGGCTGGCTGAGTTGAGCTCACTGACTAGTCTAGGAACCTCTGTGTGTGTGTGTGTGTGTGTGTGTGTGTGTGTATATATATATATATATATATATATATATATATATATATATATATATATATATATATATCACATCCGTGTTCACATTTGAATGTCTAAAACAAGTTTAAAATCTGCTTCCAGCTCAGAATTCCGAGAAAAACAGTTATTACACTGCATTCTGGGAAACTGAGCCCGGACATGCAAATGTGCCCACAAATGCCTCGCTCTTAAATCCATAGCCATTATCAAACATGGCTTCCTTTAAGCTTATGCCAAAAATATATATGTATTACACAGCTTTAATGCAAAGCCAAGGTTGGATTAAACACAAGCTGACTATCCTATCCATGTCCTGCTGTTTCAAGCTTACTGGCTATCATCAGCATGGAGCGGGATCTCAGCCTGTGTTGTGGACTTTATGAGTAGGTAGTTCACCACAACAACCATTTATAATATGGTGGGCAAAAGAGCGATAGAAGCCCTCCACCGTACAGTAGTACAGTAAATAAATAGCACATCCGTATTCACATTTGAATGTCTATAACAAGTTAAAAAACCTGCTTCCAGCTCAGAATTTCTGAGAAAAACAGTTATTACACTGCATTCTGGGAATCTGAGCAGGGACATACAATCCCACAGCCATTAGGAACGGCTTTAACCCTGTAACAGAGGACAAAGTCTCCAGCCTACTATCGAAGATTTAGCGTCTCCTTCTCTGACACCTCTTTTTCTCCTCGTCCGCTGTCGGCGTACCCCAAGGATCAGTCCTAGGCCCCCTCCTCTTCTCCATCTACACCTTCTCCCTTGGAACCCTAATAAACTTTTGGGTTTCAGTATCATCTCTATGCAGATGACACTCAAATCTACCTCTTGGCACCAGAACTATCCCCCTATCTTGAAACGCATATCTCCAACTGCCTCTATAGTATATCCTCTTGGATGTCCGCCCACCATCTCAAACTCAACATGTCTAAGACCGGACTCCTCATCTTCCCATCCTCTACTACAGCGCCAATTCCTCACATCTCTCTCACTGTCAACGACGACAGCATCACTCCCACCTCCCAAGCCTGTTGCCTTGGGGTTCTATTGGACCCCACCCTGTCTTTCATCCCTCACATACAGTCCCTAACAAAATCTTGTCTTTTCAATTTAAAAAACATTTCCAAAATACATCACTACCGTACACAAGACACAACAAAGATTCTAATACATTCTCTCATCATTGACTACTGCAGCTCGCTTCTTGCCTACCCTTCACCTGTCTTTACCCACTTCAATCCATTATGAATGCCTCCATTAGACTCATCTTCCATACACAACGTTCAGTGTCGGCATCAATCACTCCACTGGCTTCCTTAGCCTCCAGAATAAAATTTAAAATCATGATCCTAACCTACAAAGCCCTCTACAACAACGCACCCCCTTACAACTCTGCTCTCATCTCCAAATATTCCCCCAGCCACCCTCTTCGTTCTGCTAACGACCTTCTTCTTTCTACCACTCTTGCCCCTTCTTCTCACTCTCACCTTAAGTCCTTTTCTCATGGTGACCCCATTCTCTGGAACTCCACCAGCCTACCTCCTGCCTCAAAACCTTCATAACCTCACTAAAACAAATCTCTTTAAAGAAACCTATCACCTTCATCCTTACATGCACAACACTTTTCTAACCCTCCTGCACCACACGCAAAACCTTTAGATTGTAAGTCTGCGAGTTTTCAGTCTTGCAAGTGCTTTGGGGAAAGCTCTATGGACACCGGATTCTAAGCTCAGACAGGGCCCTCCATTCTTTGTAATATGTTAACATTGAATTTACGCTACGGAATATGTTTGCACGATTGTTTGGCATGTGTGCCCTCCGATCTAACTAAGAAGCTTTTATTCATTGAAGCACTTTTTATTATGAAACCAAGTTATGTACAGTTAATGATGCGTTAAGTTATACTTCAGAAAACTGAAGCTAGTGCATCCCTAGCTGCACATTACCCTATTTTATGTTTCTGCAAAGTCTTTTAAGTAACTGCTTTAATCCGTTTCTTTGGTTTTCATTGGTAAAACATGTTGTCTTAATAAAGCTATGTACCAAGGCATTTGTTTAAGTACGTAATAAACTAACATTAGCAGCTTGTAAGCCATGTATATTTTTAGAGAAAAATCTGAATTTTTGAAGATTTTATGGAGTTTATGGAGTTTATGGATTTAGGAATCCATTTTGTGTTTGTTACAGCACTTCTGCAAAGCTGCATCATGATGATGTGTCTGATTTTGTTATCCGTGGTGGCTAGAAGGGGGTAGTGGAGTAGTCCATAGTATTAGATAATTGGATCAGATTGAAATTTCCACGACACTCTTCCCTTTTACAGGCTCTGAAGTAGGAACTCTATATAAACATAGCTCGTCCAAAGTCCAACAGACTCATCAGCATTTTTTTTCTTATTAAAAACTAGCTTTATGACTTTTTTTTTTTCATGCTTAAATATGCTGTTAATCAGACTTGTACTACGGCATTTATTTTATTCCATTGGTCATTTAATAAAAAGCTTCAAGTAGATTCAAAGCAGGGTCCAGTTGGTCCAAGCCATTTTTATTACCGTTTATTACATTATGTTCAGTTGAGGTTTCAAATTCTCTTCCTGGCAGATCATACAAAAATAAAAAGGGATTGACGTGTTGTCTGAAATACTAAAAAAATAGATCTGAAAAGTATTTTGTTTTCCAATGAAAGTTCGTTTTTCCCATGGAGGGCAGCCACCATATACCGTAGTTTTCTTATTATAAATGCGCTATCTGTGTGTATTGGTGTGCTTTGGGATTCATGTTACCCTCTGAGGCTTCCTCTGCATCCTCAAATTGAAAGAGCAAAATGTGTTTCAAACTCCAGAAATCTATTACAATAGGAATCAAGTGTCATAATTCAACTATAATACAATATATAAACAAGTTTTTCCTAATTTCCTATTCATGACCATTATGCCACTTGTGCAGTGGGGAAATAACTTCAAGGGTGATATGAGAAAGTGGAAGTGTTTGCAGTTGGAGATCTACTAAGCTACATCACATGGCTCATTATAATATGGATCTTAGTAAATTGTGCAATGGTTCTAGTTGAGATGTGCTGCCATTTTGTCTTTTGGTTTATTGCTCCTATTCTTTGCTTTCCCAAAATACACCCCACATCCCCTTCCTTACTTCCTCTTTATCCACTAACTCACCAAATGTAGTGGATTTTTATCCATTTGGGCATGTCCCAATATGCATTTATGCTGTGTTGTCTGAGAACATATGGTCCTACATGTGCAACTCAATACTCCTAATTGGTATAAAACCAGTAATATTTTTTCATAGTCTAAAAAAGTGTGGTATAATAATTTGGTAACCTACTTGTACTTAGGAAAATAGCTGTAACAAAAGACTGAAAAATTGTATCTAGAAAGAAAATGCTGAATCGTGCTTTCAATCTCATTTTTGTTTTACATGGTTAGTTACCACAAATTGAACTGCATGTGATTTATTATACTATTTCCTTTGTTCAGGCTATTATATATATTATTTATACTACAGATGTGCATTAACCTCTTTACTACCAATAGGTTGCTCATCCAGCTTAGGGTATGAAGTGAAGTACTTAGTAAAACGATCATTCTTGAACCTCTCTTCCCCAGTTAATATGGATTGTAAAGCTTGTTTACTCATGACCTGATTACAGCTAAGCCAGAAGCCTATGTTCATAACTGCTGAAACTGATAAGCAATGCTTCAACGTTAATTTAATTATTCATAGATACAGAATATCTCCCACCTTTTAATCCTGTTTGAGTGGAATCTTATAAATTACATTCTGGATCTTTCATTTTATCTGCCCCCACTATCCTAACCTGGGCAGATAACAGAAAACATAAAGGTCCACATTCTCACTTAAAGAATAATGTTTCCCTTAATCATCTTTTATTTGGGGGAAAAAAGGTTTTTAGGAATAGTCTACTATAAAATAATTTCCAAAAAAAGTACGGTACTTCATGTTGGTGTCAAAATGGTCCTGCATCTTTAAAAGG
Organism: Discoglossus pictus; assembly: GCA_027410445.1. Taxonomy (NCBI): domain Eukaryota; kingdom Metazoa; phylum Chordata; class Amphibia; order Anura; family Alytidae; genus Discoglossus; species Discoglossus pictus. The sequence continues at coordinate 111,779,066 of CM050173.1, forward strand.
TAAATGGAAATTTAATGGATTGTGAAGCATTAAATAGAGGATAATTTGTAGCGCATGAAAACATTTTTTTGCATGAAAAAGTCCCAAAATATACATTGATAAACTTTTTCAAAATGTCTTCCGTTTTCAGGCAGTTGATTTTGAGAAGCAACACTCCTGAAAATTCAAGCTAAATTAGCATAAAATGCATAATTATTTGTGGAAGCAGGTACAGCAATGTAAGTTTTCCTCTCACTGGCTGAGACAAAGCGGTGAGGGAAGTAGCCATGATATTAACAGCTAATTGGATAGGACACAACTCCCCACAGCTCATTGGCTAGGATGCTCTGGAGAAGAAATGTCAAATGTACTTTGAATTACAAATATACAGAATTCCTTAATAAAATGATGTGATATGAGACGCCAAATCGGACAGACTTACACACAGGAGATCACACTAACCACCATGTACCTTTAATTTGTTTTCCAGCATTTTATTCCCAGCCTGTAATATATTGGAGATTTGTCAATCAATGCCATACACCCTCCACCCTTTGGTGCTGAAGATTTTATTTCAGTCATATTTATTACATTGCTTACAGCAAACAGACATAATCAGGATTTCTTCTTTTGTTGTGACAAATAATAAACCCCTAAAGCAGGCAAAGGGTTAAGTGGCTTATTTGCCATCTTGTCATAAACCTTCGGGCTTGGCAATACATTCTTCCTTTTAACCCAGCTTAATTTTTGTCTTCAGTTAGAGGGAAATTGAAATAATGTGGTACACAGCTAGAAAGACACTTGGGGACCGTGGCACAAATTAGAGCTGTCACAAACATTTTACTGCAGCTGTGGAAAAGGAGACAGGAAAGCAGGCGCTAAACGTCCTTGAATATCGGCCTAAATGAGTTTTATTATTAGATCTGCTCACCAAATAGTCGCCAATACAAAGCCAGGAGTATCCAAAGATCCTTATAATTTGTGTTGAATTGGTGGAGAAAGGCCTTTTTTTTTTCCATTTTACTCTATATTTTGTTCACTCTGTTGAGGAATAAATATATATATATTTTCCCCACTTTCGAGTTTTATTAGAAGAAAATATGTGTCATGATATGATGTGTCAAGTATAAAAAGTGACAATAACAGGTGTACGCAAACATATAACAATAAATCTTACGTGTTTATCTAGATTATTCAGGTTTAGCCACCAAAGTTCAAATTTCTGTTATGTTAGAATAGTTTTCTTTTCATCTGTCATTTTCTAAAAAAAACAAAAGAGGTTTAAGAAAATAAAAATATAAAGAGAAGACAAAAAAAAAGAGAAAATATAAAGAGAAGACAAAAAAAATAGAAAATAAGAAAGGAATAATTATATAGTATAAATTATTTACAATTCCTTAGTCCTTGAGGAAGTTGTTTTTTAAAACTGTTGTATCTACAACATTTATAGAAATGTATATTAGTGATTTTTGCTTGTCACAAAAAATATTACATAATTATTTTGAGTTTTTAATGTTTAGTTAGTTTATTTTAAGCATGGAACCATGTTAGTATTCTGGTATGTTCTGCATGGGACACCAAACTGAGATTGTAAGCTTTAGATCAGTTTACGTCAGTAACATATCACAGAATGGACCAGACCTACAGGCAGTGGGCATCATGCTGGAAAATATGGCATGGTAGGTAGATATTAGCAGGCTGATTGACATGAAGAATATGTTTATTGTAATAAAAAGCATTTTTAAATAATATTGAATTGGTAAAGTACTAGTGAAGTAGAATTAAGTTTTCCCATATTTAAACTTTTCTGCGGTGGCTCTAAGGTCTACTATATGACCTATTTTAAAGTAGCTCTTCTAGATGGTGAGGCCTTAGTTTGCATCAACTGCTATACCAGGGGTATACAAAAAGTAAATAAATATATATATATATATATATATATATATATATATATATATATATATATATATATATATATATATATATATATATATAATGTGCACACACACACACACTCAATTATTTATATATATATATATATATATATATATATATATATATATATATATATAGTTGAATAATCAGAGTATTGCAGTGAATAGTGATACCTTTTTTATTGGACAAACGTATTCATAATAAAGCGACAAGCTTTCGAGAGATAATGCCTCTCTTTATCAAGTCAAAAAGCGATACTGATACAAGTATGAACTAAAAACAGCAAACCGAAAGAGGTGGGGAAAAAAAAAAAATTGGAAAAACAAGAAAGACTAAATTAATTGGCCAGAGTTAAGTGAGAAACAGACCAGCACTGTGAATAATGTCCTGATAGGTCGGTAAGTCTATAGATCAGGTTCTAGATAAGAACACAGCAGAGTGAAATAAAGAGCAATACATTTAAGCATAGCATGTAGCTTACAAAAACCGCAATAGAAGGGGGGGGGGGGGGGGGGAGGTAAGTGGAATGTGTTGGCTATAAGACATTAAGATAGTGGGCAAGAAAACCTAAATCGATGTTAATACCAAAATCCTTGGTATTAAAAAATTGAATCATTTTTAATTCAAAAGTTTTCCGCCGTTGGATAGTTCTGAAATTCCCTCTGAGTACTTTTATTTTGAGATTCTGGATGGAGTGGTTCTCCTGGGTGAAATGGTGTCCCACTGAGTACAATAGCTGTCTTCCTGGTGTTTTTTGATGGAGCTTCGGTGGAGGTTCATTCGCATGTGTAGTTTCTGGCTGGTTTCCCCAATGTAGCACCGCCTCTCACATACAGTACATTGTATCATGTACACTACATTTGATGTACATTTTACAGTTTATTCAACTGGATTACTGGACATTCACGGCTACCTCACTCGACATATATATATATATATATTTATATATATATATATATATATATATATATATATATATAAATTACAGAGGCTGCATAGACACTTTGCCAATGGGATCCTGGCTTGGACTTTCTGATTGTGTTTGAGGTTTTAGGAGGCTTTCTGATAGGCCACAACTGGTTGCCAATAGAATGGAATGCCCGTGATCTATAAAAGATCTTGACCTGTACACAGATTTAAATGGAAACAAATGGGCTGTTTTTGGAAATTAAGTTATGGATTTTCCCTTTTCAAACGGTAATTCTTAAATTTTTCCATTTCCATGACCCTGTGAGCGCATAAAACTTGCTGCTTGGCCCTGAAATAAAATCACTGGCCATAGATCTTCTTGTAGGATGAGTACAATGAATCATTCACATTTTGCAGAATAAGGTAGCCTTGAACACAGTACCATTTTATTCCACGCTGCAAAATGAGTCTTGAAAAATGTATTCATTACCTCAAGGTTTAGCCAGGCGTGATGTCTGGCACGGCCATTATTCTCATCTGCATTTTAACATGATAGCAACTGGCTGGTAATCAAGTCTGCCACTTCACGGAAAATGCTTGCTCCTTTTTATTTGATGTTGCCATCAAGTGATTGTCATCAATTTGTTGTATTTAGGGTACTCTCTCTATGCTGCTATTTCTCTCCTTAGACTAATCATTCAATGGCAATTTGAGTAGCTGGGAGTCCGATTGAATCCTATTACCAATGAAATCCCGTAGTTTAAAAACGTAAAGAAAGAAAAATTCTAACAAGACTGCATCATTGTGCCCTAGAGTTATTTCACATCAAAAGTTCTACATAGATGTAAGTAAAACAAAATAAATTAATTAATAATGGAGGTTCATCGTTACATTCTGTGGAACAGGTGATTAAACTTTATCAGTTCCATACAGTGGTGCCAATTTATAACGCAAGGATAAAGATAACACAAGCATTATATTTTCGAACCATTTCACAACAATTTCAAGAAGTCGTCAAACATTCTACAAACAAAAATGTAACCCTAACCACATTTGTGTGTACGGAATACTGGTACTCACCTAAAACAGGAAAGCTATGGGCTAACTAGTCGGTGCAGTGTGACCTGAGTCCAGGTGGAAGCTGTCCTATCAATCATAGCTTTCTTGTGGGTGACCCTACATGGTATAGCTCACAGCTTCACTGAGGTACACAAGCCCTTTCACCATAACAAGGTGGAGATCCAAAAGGGGAGAGTCAGGTTACGCCATGATGTTTTGCATTTGACTTGCAGATATGTTGGATAGGATGGGAAATACTGGCAAAAAATTAAATGTCCATTAGAAGAATGCATTATGGGGAAACATTAATTATACTGATTTTTTTTAAAATTAAAGCTGTTTCTTTAAACAGGTTGGACATACACATAAAAAAAAAAAAAACACTAAATATACTTTGTGGTAGGTTAATAAATTGTCTACTAACATTGTATATATAGGTGTGAGTGTATGGATGTGTATAGATATTTATTGATATATTAAATATCTCTCTTCTTGTCTTTATTTTTCAGGCATCATCACTAAAGCTATGGCAGAAGGTATGAGTTTTCCCTTTTGTACTAAGAGGTTGTATTATGTACACAATAAGGCATTTTACATAAGAACTAGATTCCAGAATGTCTAGAATTGCAATGGAATCATTTGGCCGTACTGATATTGAATTTTTCCTAATGTTTTACAGTATAGATTTTCTCCAATTATAGTGATCTGTATTTGCATGATAGTTACCACAGTAGCTAGATATGTTTTCCCATGAAACCACTCACCATTGCATAGTATAGATGGTGACCCTTATAGATAACATAATTCAGTGTAAATGTTCCAAAACTGTTAATATGTTAGGAAATTCTCTTTTTAGAACTGCTTAGTTCAGTGGTATTCCAGTTTTTTGCTCCATAACATCTACATTTATCAACCTGTTGAAAAATAGCTGAGATATGAAGTAGGAACTCCTGTCTCAGCAGTAAAAAGGAGAAGCGTATCACAGTTTTCTCTTCTTGGCTTGGGTGGTTAGCAGACTGTAAGATGAGATGTTGCTGGAAGCTGTTTAAGATCACATATGCAGAAATGATTTATAGACTAAGGTCCTTGTTATATTTACTTGATGCTTCTTGACCAAGTCTCTAGTACATCTCACTGGTTCTTTCATGGTTCGCTTTTGTTTGTGATTGCTCTTGAAATTGCAGTGGATTTAAAGGAGCACTACCCAATAGCCTTGTAATAAATGCACTATTAAAGTGATACAATATATATTTTTATAAAGTTCATGAGGAAATCTTCTTTCAGATAAAAAGAATACTAGAACAAGTGGTCATGATTTAAAGTTGGGGAGTAGAAGATTTAGGGGTAAGTTTTGAAAGCACTACAAAAAGTGTTGGCACAAATTTATGTACAGAATTTAAATGTTTGATATACTCCAGACACTCCTATTGTTATGTCTCGGGCTGAGCTTATCCATAAGGTTTTCTTGGCAAAGATACCAGAGTGGGTGCCAGTTCCTTCTCCAGTGGACCGTGATTTGTCTGACCTCCCTGCAATGACCTGCCCATCTTGGGTGACGTTACATTCAGTCTAAACAAGGCTTCAGCTTAATCTTGAGGATTTTGCTGCAACCTTGTTTAGGTAGACTGAATATACAGACCATATGGCCACATCATTTCTTATGGGTTAATTATGTCTATTTTATTCTTTAAATATTTTTTTGTTTTGTAATGGTTTTTATTATGCATGTCCTGCAATACCCTCTCCTTTTTGTCTGTTTGTTTTTTTTATTTTTTATAAAAATGTATTGAAGAAGTTGACTTGATAATTGTGATTAATGTAAGACCCTCCTCCCCCAGTTGTCCGTTACTTTTAGGAGTTTGTATCTGTTTTAGTATGAGGTGAATATAATCTACCAGTAGTTAAGACTGCAAGATGCCATTTTTACTGTACGTTCTGTGTGTCTCTAGGGGTGGGGGGAAGAGTCCAAATGTCCATTTAGTTAGGCTCTCAGGCAATAGCCAAGCAGGGTGTTACCAAGGGGCTACAGAGAGGCATTGCCAAACTGAGCTACATGTGGGCCTCCTGCTTGGCTTGTGGTGTGAGGGTGGATATGAGAAGTTTTGTTTTTTCACTGTATGGAAAATGTGTCATGTTCAAAAAAGAATAGTCAGCGAAGAGACATGTTTAAGACTATTGTCTTTATCTAAAGATCAGGTTCCAGTTGTTACAGCCATCTTGCGAAGGACTTGTATTCTCCTGAATCCTGAGGATATTCGGTCTGCTTTTAGTGAATAACCAACTTGTGTAAGAGAGAATACAAGTGGTAGTTTGGAGACTAACCAGTAGTTCTCTCTAGTTCTGGCTATTTCTGTCCACAAACTAGTGATCAGCTGGAGGACTTACTCCTCACAAACTCATCAGGACTGTCTCAGCCAATGATAGTGGGTCTCATACTATCCACCTCTGCAAAGCTCTCATCAACTGACATCTTTCCCGGTTCCATTCACCTTCTTTTCTTTTACCTGCAGATCTAGAGCCTCACACACCACCACCTTCTCCTCTGTGTTACTTTATAGTGCAGGTTTTTGCGTAATCGCCTCCACCTTTCACATCTGCTACACCTACAGACTTAATCGTTAATTAAATCTCTACTCTCTTTTCAAATACCTGCCAAACCCTTGTTTCTCACTTTTTTACATCCGTCACATTTTGTTTCATCAGTCCTTTAGTCTGAAAGTTTGCTCTCAGCCTTGCAAAGCACTTTGTATAAAAGTGTGCATGATCAGTAGTTCAAAATCATGGTCAGGAACTCCTTTTGTATGTTTTAATGTACACCAGAGCTATGGCATTTGTTGGTGCTATATAAATAAGAGATAATAACAATTACCCGGAAAGCTGTCCTGGGTTCAACCAGCAGAAGGGAGTCAAACAGAGACCAGGCATCTTCCTGCAGAGAAAGAGCCAGGCGACGATCCATGATCATTTGTTCACTTAGAAGTCATATTTTGTGTTGAACTCAAAGAGAGTAGGACCTAAGCTGTGCTAGCAAGGAGGAAAATGATTCTGGGAGAGAATCCTGAAGAATAGCAGGAGTTGGATTAGATCAACGTCCTCACTTCTTCTCAAAATGCAAATGTTATGTAGGGACCCCACCTGAGTCACTTGTGGGTTCTGTGATCCAGATTTTGAAAGTGTCACTGACGACCATTGTTGGACTGTCTTGAATTGACGCTGTAAATATCTTAGAATAAGGGATGGGTCTGCTGTCTTTGAGACTGTAAGATAACTGGTGGGTCTGGAGGTCCACCATGAAATCTGCTATGCAGATTTCATCTGGAAGGCTCTGCACTATAAGGATAACTAGTGACTGATCCATGATCCTCAACTGGCTACAGATATGGCATGTAGCCAAGGTCTATCCCCTGGCATTGGTAGCACTGCATGCAGCACCAACTTCCCCTAGCAGCAGTATAACCTACTGGGATGAAGGATAATGTCAGCACTCCCAGAGGCAGAGTAAGAGAGGGTGGTGGAGGATCCTCTCCGGCATCAGGAAATTGTGATGGGAGTTGAATCCCTCATATCCCCTCAGCTCCATCAACCTTCTGGGCATGACCAGGAGAGTTGCAGACCTCCCTTGCATAATACATTAATCCAGAGAGTGGTTCCCTAATTACCCTCCAGTGTCAAGTGGAGCCACACGCAATCCTTCTGATTGGCTTGTTCTATACGAGGGGTGGTATGTTATTATTTTATTGTGTTTCACTGTACAAAAAATTCCAAAAAGAGTTGGTGAGGAGTTATGTTTCAGATTGTGCTTCTTGATTTCTAAGGATCATGTTCCATGTCCTGAATCCTGAGGACATTGTGTCTGGTGTAAGAAGGTACTGTGACCGCCTAACCAGTAGTGCTCCCCAATAATGCAATAATGGACAAAATTTAACAAACAATGCCTTTTAATTTAATAACAATTACATAGAATTTTGCTTTTAAAGATGGGACCATTAGATTTTTCCAATTTGGGTTAACAGCCAGGAATAAACCTTAGATGTAGATACAATCTCAAATCTGTTGTGGAACTTTACAATACCATTACACTGAAGCACAAAACATAGTAGAAGCAAACATCCTCTCAGGCTTCATGCCAGCTAGCAATCATTTAGAGATCCAGTATGGAAGCCCCAGAGAGACGCAAACGTGCTCAAATTAAGAAACGCCTTTATCCACATAGCTGCTGTTGTTGAGTTTACTACATATAACTCGATTTACAACCCATGCTTTTTTGACTGCCTCTTAGTAAATACCCCTACAGTTCACACCATAAAACCAAGCATGATAGTTGTACTAAGGGTTTTCCCTTGGTACACATCGATCTGTTTTGGTATTTTTATGGTATCAACCCGATTTTCAGGAACAAAACCCAAATTTATAGCATTATATCCATAATAAGGGTTTCCTTTATGGCCATCAGAATGCATTTGCTTGTAAATCCGGGGTCACAGGTACACTTATTCATTTTTTTTTTTTTTTTTACATTTTATTAAAGATTTTATTTATGTCTAATTCTACTTGCAAAATATTGAAAAAATGCATTTACTTTTTTACCATTTGTTTTAGCCTACTAGGTTAATTTAGAATAATTGATATTGAATAGTAATATATTTTGGAAGTAAAAATTAGGAATTATATACTCAGTTATTTTATATTATACAATACCAGGCCAAATATCCAGGATTTTGGTACTGTTCTCTTAAAATGCAGATGTTTTCTTCTAAATATTTTTTTAAAGTTTTCATTGAATTTATATGGATGCTCCATCCCATTAATTCCTTGTTAGCAGGAACATATTTAGAGATAAATCAACTAGCTCTGATCAGATGTGGTCCTGTAAATGAATACTGTGACCTCCACCCAGTTAGCATTACACGCGGACACTGAAAATAAAAGGGTGACAGGCGGACTGGCAGCTCAGTGATTTAGCTAAACTAGAAATATTATTCAGATCCTGCGTCTCCTGCCACAAATAGAGGTCCTATGTTTATGGATTTATATACTCAAGGACAAGACGCAGGGCTGGTTAAAGTTGCTTCTTAAAATCCAAATCTGGAATTGGAGCACCTTGCTCCTTTTTATGATCTTGTAATGCTTTCTGTAGAGAGGAAATATTTACCTTCATACATCACTGAATTCCAAATAACGTTTTCATAAAAATAAGCATTATCCAGTTAATAATTTACAATATGCTTGTTTAAAATGTTTGCTAAAAGGCTAAATATTTGTGTAAATTAACAAAAATCCAATTGCCCTTTAATGTATGACATTGTATTCAATGGGACTGAATGTAATGGGCTCTGCATTAAAGGTTTTTGTTTTACTTTAACATTCTAAAATATTTTGTGCTTTATTTTCTATAATGCAAACTATAATTATACAATGTCAGTAGTCCTTTAATGTTGATGTTTTTTTTTGTGGTACCTTTAAGAGGTTTTTGAGATAATTTAACAACTAAATGTGAATAGCAACTCGCTATTTCCAAACCAACATTGGACATTGACCCGCCTGCACTTCAGAATATACACGATTAACTTTTTCTTTAATACACTTTTAATTGCTACCGCATATTTGCTGTCACCCACCATTAGCTCAGATTAATGTGTCCATTTACTTTAGCCGGAGATGACAGGAGATGAAAAACTACAGTGCAACTGTGGAAGTAAGCATTTCTATGGGTGCAGAACATGAAGGTGAGCGCTGGTTATGATCACTTTCTGCAGAGCGTTTAGTGACCTAAGTACTCTCGGTTTATCTGATATTTACCTTGAAATAAAACACCTTCTGCCTTTATCATGTGCCACCTTGCTTTCATTGAGGTGCTAAGGACACTTCACTCGTCAATCTCACTATGACATCACATAGATTTTTAAAAGGATCACTACAGTTCAAGAACAGACACTTGTTTGTTAAGTATATACCAAACAAACAGTATTAGCAGCTGTGTGAGAATATGGTATACCCAGTAGTAACATACTGATGTGAGAGCTGGACCATAAAGAAGGCTAAGCACCTTGAAATTACGCCTTTGAATTGTGGTCCAAAACTGCTTAAAGTCCCTTGGAAGAACCAGTCAATCAGTACTACAGGAAATTAAGCCAAACCGTTCACTGGAAGATTTGATAATCAGACTGAAGCTCAAACATTTTGGCCACATCATGAGTACACTTTGATGCTGGGAAAGATTGAAGGCACATGGACGGAGAAGGGGATGACAGATGGATAGAAGCAGGCATTGAAGCAATGAACATGAGCTTGGTGGAGCTCCTAGGGGCAGTGACTGACCGTTTTCTCTGGCATGCTGAGGTCCATAGGGTTACAGAAAGTTGGACAAGACTGAAGAAGAAGACACGATCACAAATCCATTCTTTGGGAAAATCCACATTTTTGATGACTTTTAGTATAGGAATTCACTTTGTGTTTTACATCACATCCTGAAAGCTGGGTGATGGGTATTAGTGTTTGTAGTTTTCAGTGAAGGGAGGAGTATGGGAGTAGGGAACAGACATAAGTCTATAGCTTTGTTTGATAACTGGATAAGACTGAAAATTGACACCACACCGCTTCCCCTCACTAGTCCAGAAGTAATAAAAAACTATCTTTGACTTCTTTCCTGCTTCATTGTGTCAGCCTTTTAACATTTTCAATCTTATACTTTTTTTATTGTGCGGTGGCCCTTTAATCCTACTGTTTTTTTTTTTTTTCATGATTTTTTTATTTCTGTTCTGTTAAAGAGCTACATTTTAAATTAGGAAAAAGTTTTTAAAAAATCCAGGCTTCAGCATATGCGGCAGTACAGTCTGTTATTTTGGATCCACCAAGGTGGGAAGAGACTTTGAATGCAGAGGAAATGTCTGTTTGCACAATGTTAATGTGTATGCTACTACAATGGTGCAAATGGAAATATCATTAGTTTACAAGTACACAGCATAATCAGCTGAGTGAAGAAACTGAAACCCAACAGCAAATGATTATTGCATATAACCGTTAACTGTGCTTATTTTTTTGCTTTTTAAAAATATTTTGCCCATTATCACGTTTAGTTACTCAACAGACTATATAGAAAAATATTGACTGCAGTGGTTTTTCAACTTGTGGTTTAAAAAAACGGGTGTAAAAATCCTGTGCTCTCCCAAAATATTATTGCACTCTTTGATGTAATGAATATCAATTGGAATGATGTGTAGAGGCTTTGAATCAGGCAGTGTCTATGGGATTTGTAACTACTCTAGCTGCTTGGGTAGCAAAGCAGCTGGCACAGAAACTAAGGTGGTTATTGAAGTCCATTCTTGATCAATTTTAAAAATGTAAACACATTTTCCATGTGATTACTTTCACCCTTTAACTGATGGTGCCAATTAAATGTGGAAAGTCTTGTGGTCATTTAATATATAATGCACCTTTTTGAGGTTTCCTAAATCTTTACATACCATGTACTGACTATTTGAGTGTGACTTTTTTTATGTGAAAATGGCTACATTTCTAATGATACAATCGGCACTTCACTTTGCCGAGTTCTTTATTATGAATTAAATATGCTGCTATTTCATTTTGTTGCAGAGAGAATAAGTCATCGGCAGACACGGAGCCAGCAAAAATATTTCACAATGGATGTAGATGATGAAGAAAATCTGAGTAAGATTTAGATGTTAATAGGAATTCTCTGATGGTTTCATTTATATTACTGGTAAATGAAGCTTCAAAGAGTTTCCCAGCGGCTCGTTTTATCAGCTTTTTTACCTCCTTAAGAACACGTTTAACACCCGTGAAGGACAATCTCCTTATTTTACATTTAAACTTTTGAGATGATGACCAGATAATCAGACTTCATTTACAGTTTGTTTGGGGTTATTGTAAATGGAATTTGTTTACCTTTTTCAAGTCTCAATATTTCCAGCTTGATAAATCCCAAAGTGCTTAAGGGTGCCAATTTATTACATGAGAGAGGCTTTTATTGGCCACCAGGAAATAGGCTCTGACACGAGCAATAAAATCCACGGAAACCATCTTAAAGTGATACAGAAGAAAAAATGTACTTAAAAATAAGCCATAATTTATAGCAGTTGTATAAATGGAATTAATCTTTTGTGTAAATGGAAAAAATAGATCTAGCAACTTTCTCCTTGCTATTTCCTAATATGGTCTTTTTCACCACCCAGAACTTTGTTTATCATGATTTTGAAGTGCAGTTTTAGCTCATTTTTATGTTGTTCTTATAAAACCAACACTCAATTAAGGAGTGAAACCAGGATGTCAATCAAGTTTCTTTATTCAAGCTTGGAGAGCACCCAATATTTATAAAAAATAGTTTATATAGAGTTAAATGCAGTGGTCGGATCTCATTATTAATTGCACAACATAGCTTCCTTAGCAGGTGGGGTTAAATTTGTATACAAAGGGTTGACTCTTAGAACTAATGACAAGAAATGGTGAAGACATTATTAAAATTATTTACAGCCCCCCTTTGCGCTATGTGTGACTGTCCAGAAAAACGCACAAAATTTGACAAACAGAGTGTAAAAATGGATGCTATGATGTGCCATGCATGGATATATAGGATATAAAGGAGTGGGGCAATAATAGAATATATATATTTTTTTACATATTATGTTTTGTTTAGGCATGGGGTCTACACATCAGGCACCAATTAATGTCTGACATAATGAAATTAGAGACTTCTAAATTAACAGATCTGATGATGGAGTAATGGCCACAATAGTCAAGTAGCAAGGTTGATATCATTTTCACATTTCAGGATATTATTTTTAATGGACCTTTGTATTCATTTTCTACAAATTTTAACATATATAGTTTACTTGATAGTTTTATCCTTCTCCAAAAATGAGCATTCAAATCAAATTACTAGATTCAAAGTTTACATTTATTTTTGGTCTGGCAAGTTCAAATAAAGTATTTTAATACAAATATTTATACAAATGAAATGTAATCAATTTGCTTCAAGTATAGGCAATTATGACCTTTACTTTTTCTGTCTCCTGTGCATACTACAGGTATTTGAATATTTAATATTCTTATCATACTTCACGCATAATGTGCTTTCTATACTATGCATTTTTTACAGCAATTACTTGCAAGCCTTATAAACTTTGAGTAGAGGGAGCAATTATAGCAATTTATTTTGGATAAACTCATTACTCCTATATGACATATTCCCAAAGCACTTTATTGTATTTAAAAATGCTTAAAGTGAAAATTCACCTTTACAGGTCTTCACAAGTAACTTTCTTCTTCTGTATTTTATTGGATGTTCTGTAATAGGATTCCTATTTACACAGAAGCATATTTATTAGCAGCACATATCATTTAAAGAAATATTGGCATATCTGTCCAATTAAATGTGAAAATAGAACTTTTTTTTTGCATGTAGGCTATGGTTAGATTTTATTACTACTTCATTTTTATTTAAATGAATTGTAAATAAAGCTGCATGAACATCTCTAATTTGATATATATATATATATATTATAAATATATTATACTTTTGCAAAATATACAACAAACCTTTTTGAAATACGTAGGTTTGCACAATGTTCAATATTTTATGCATTTATTAACCATCAATGACTCTCCACTTTGGATTTGCCTTTGGTCTGTTGAGCGCCGAAAGGAGTAACCTATCGAGCTTTTGCTGGAGGATGTTATAAATGAAAATTTAGCAACCATTCCATCGACTTTGTTGGCTGGGTAAAGTGTTGTGTGCTTGCTTAGCTTGAAGAATCTTCCAGAAAATAATAACTTCTATCACAAAAGTATTTTCTAATAGGTTTGAAGGTTTAAAATTGACGGTCACTTGACAAGGCAAATAAAACCAGCTTTGTCACATGTTGCCTGATATTTCAGTGAAGGCCTTTTACAATAAACTAGTGTGTATCTGTATTTTATTCTATCATGCTAAGATTTACAAATCTTGGTCTGTAGGCTCTTTGTCTAACACTGTTTTGAACTTTTTTTTGACGTAGCAAGAAAGAAAAATTAAAAAAGTTGTTTTTGCTTAATTAGATGATAAAAAATGTTAATTGATAAATGCAACTTACATTTACAATATAAACACATACCTTATATTTTTAACAGTATATCATTTTAAAACATTTAATATATATAATTTTTCAGTGATACAATATGAAAAAAATGTTCAGGTTTGCTTGATCCTGGTTAGAATAGAGATTTTCTTGATAGTCTAATTCTGTAATTTGAGAAAATACAAAAGATCAAGGAACTACCAACTAACTATTCAATTTATAGAATGTAGTATGATAACCTGGACAAACATAGCTAAGTTGACCAGTTTTATGTAGCTTAGGAAATGTCTGTGGAAACACTACTTAAATATACTCAGTGACCACACATCACTGAACCAGTTACAAAGATAGATAAAGGAATCTATAAATTTTGCATTTACAAGATCCTGCAACGAAGGCGTTGTAAGTTACTCTTTCTGGGCATCACAGGTTCCAGCAGCACTGATGTTAAAGAAAACCGTAACATGGATGGAGTGTCGACCAAGGATTGCAGTGGCCAAGCTACCAGGGAGGGGGCTCAACTTTCCAACGGGGGTGAGGGAAGCAATAGCAGGAAACGGCCACTCGAAGAAGGCAACAATGGCCATTCCAAGTTCCGCACAAAGAAGAGGAAGAAAACACCAGGGCCCGTACTGCCAAAGAACGCTCTTATGCAGCTGAATGAGATTAAACCTGGTTTACAGTACAAGCTTATCTCTCAAAGTGGTCCAGTTCACGCACCAGTCTTTATTATGACCGTTGAAGTTAATGGACAAGTTTTTGAGGGCTCTGGACCTACCAAGAAGAAGGCCAAGCTTAATGCTGCTGAGAAGGCATTGAGGTCATTTGTGCAGTTTCCAAATGCATCTGAGGCTCATCTAGCAATGGGAAGGACCCTCTCTGTAAATACTGATTTTACTTCTGACCAAGCTGACTTTCCTGATACGCTGTTCAATGGATTTGAGAATAAAGCACAGGCCGAAAATGCCTTTTTCTTGGGCTCCAATGGCAATGAAACGTTCAGCTCAGGAAGTGATTACAGTCTATCACTAGCTGGATCTAGTAATCTCATCCAGTCCCCACTTCCTACCCCATCTCTCTTCCCACCTGCCAGTGGCAAAAATCCTGTAATGATTTTGAATGAGCTCCGTCCTAGCCTGAAATATGAATATGTTTCAGAGAGCGGCGAAAGCCACGCTAAGAACTTTGTGATGTCGGTCATCGTCGATAGTCAGACATTTGAAGGATCTGGAAGAAATAAAAAGCTTGCAAAGGCGCGTGCTGCTCAGTCGGCACTGGCATCTCTATTTAACATGCAGTTGGATCAGACCCCCTCCCGACAGCCGATTCCTAGTGAGGGCCTACAATTACATTTACCACAGGTATGTACCTTAATACACTTCGTGTAGTGCCCCCACGTGCTGTGTCTTCGTACACTATGGAACTTTATTTTATTACTGTACCGTGCTAGCACCTTATTTTGTTTGACGTTTTGCCCACAATTCTTGCCACTCAAGCATGTTACAATCTATATATTCACTAAATGTATGATGGCTCACTTTACTGCAATCACTAAAAAAATGATAGGTCCCTAAAAAAAGTTTTACGTATTTTCTTTTATATGGTCAGTTAGGCTCGAAGTAGTGTAGATTTAATATCCCTTGTGTAATTGTACCATTGCTCTATTAATCCTACAAGTTATATACCCTAAAATAAAGAACTTTATGGGGCACTACATGTATGTCATGAAGTGTGTGTGTGTATATGTGTGTGTGTATATATATATATATATATATATATATATATATATGTGTGTGTATATATATACACACACACATATATATATATATATATATATATATATATATATATATATATATATATATAAAATTACTAGATTGCTGGACATTCACTGCTGCTTCACTCTTCAATTTTATATATATATATATATATATATGTATATATTTATCAGAAATCACATACAAAACAATATGGAGGTACATATTTGGATTTAAGAGTTTTATAGTGAACAATTTGTGTTTTATAGTAAGAAAATAAGTGTTTATCTGATTTTTGAATAGTAGTTTAATGCTATGAGCAACTTAAGGTTTCGGCAGCAAGCATGGAGTTAAGGTTTGGTTGCAAAGATTACCCTATATGGCTATTAAAATTATAAGGCTATCAAAATCCACTAATAAGAAAGGGAACTTTCTTATTACTTGCATCTTTATAGCAAAGCTGCTAGGAGATCTAAAAGTGTTATCTGTTCAATATGAATTTTTTTTTCCACTTCTTTCCTTTGCAGGTCCTTGCTGACGCCGTTTCACGTTTGGTTGTAGATAAATTCAGCGACCTGACTGACAATTTTACATCTCCACATGCACGGCGAAAAGTTCTTGCAGGAATTGTTATGACTACAGGTAAAAAAAAATACAATTTGTGTGTCTTGTTGATGGTTAAAGATAATAGATTCTCAATTATTTATCTACTTCTGAGATTTATGTAAAATAATTAACTTACTGTTTTCAAATTGCAGGGACAAATGTGAAAGACGCCCAAGCAATCTGTGTTTCCACAGGCACAAAATGTATTAATGGGGAGTATATGAGTGACCGGGGCCTTGCTCTAAATGACTGTCATGCTGAAATTATAGCCCGTCGGTCACTGCTTAGATTTCTCTACACACAGCTTGAGCTGTTTTTAAGGTAAGCTAACAATTGCTGTGGTTTTACTGCTGTAGACTATTTTCTTCATGCAACAAAAAAGGCAATTTAATCCTTAGGTCCAGATATAGTGTTGTAAGTTTCAATTAATAGTCATTAAAGGGCCACCTAATTCAGCACCGTTTGGTCCACATCACTATAAATATCTCCTAAAAGCTCTGCACTCTCTGGAATTTGAGCAATTCTATCAGCTCAGTTGGGGGGGGGGGGGGGGTGTATTACTCCATACAGTGGTCCCAACAAACACAAATGTAACCCATACCACATATATCTGTGTAGTCATGGAAGACTGGTACATACCTAAAATATGAAGGCTGTAGGTTAACTGGTCAGTGCAGTGTAACCTAAGTCCAGAAAATCACTGCCTTCTTTCATAGAGCCTCATGTAGGGCTCGCTGGTCTCAGCACTGTGCTAATTACTCATGCAACGACAAGTGGGCAGAATAGGTAAACAAAAATCTAAAGCTGAAGATATTTATTTTAGTGAAATTAAAAAAATTAGATCAATTTAACATAGAAATGTGTGCTCTTTCACACCATGAAGAGCACTTACAGTGAGTTCAGTAAACCTTTAAAAGACCACTATGGTGAAATTATTTTTATACAGTCTCTTAACAATGGGCTATATGTTATTAGAAAGCAAAAATAAATACAATCTTTACACTTTTATACACAATTGTCCTTTACGATAAGGGTCAGATTTCTTTTCCCAGCTCATTTGGTTTATTTATTTATCAGGTAGATATTTCCATTAGATATAATGAATGCACTTGCAGTGTTAGATGCTATAAACTCACTGTGCAAATATAAACTTCCTGTTCCCCAGCACATTTATATATAAAAGTAATGTTAGTGTGTTTTTATTGTTTTGCCTATTTTCAACTGTATATTTTAAATATATATATTACCACAGTAACACTTTAAATTGATAATATTAGGAATTGTAGATAATATTTTGCTGAAGTTCTCAACTATCTCATATATTCAAAGTTGTGTAGTAAAAGTCTTTCTTATCCTTCATTTTTGAGACCATCTTTAGACATTTAAAGTCACAGTAGAATAGTTAATAACAAGTATGTGATCAGTTGAATGTTTTAAACATTTATATTTTCCTACAGTGCAATAAGATTGAAGTTTGCTATTCTGAGCTGTTAGATGGCCTTTTTAAACCAATCACAAAATAGGTTGAAACTTTCTTAGTAGAAGATTATTGCATTTAATTATTAATAAGCCCTTGATGCTTTATGTTTAACCCAATCAACTGCACAGAGACCCAGGCAGCTGCATATAATTTTTTATGTGCAATGATCATTCATTAAGATAACATTTCAACCTCCTTTGTAGGTGGTTCAGAAAGCTGACTGATAAATCAAAGGGGTAAGATTCAGGGGGAGGGGGGGGGGGTTACTGTAGAAAGATTTAAATATGTTATCATTTGAGAATGTTCTTATTACCTATAATTTAAAATTAGACCATATTTGCAACATCCACTATGTGACTAAAGGAAGCACTGTATATACGCACTGTTACCTAATTTATTTGTACATAGTACATAACCAGCATCATATATGCCGTGTGTCACAGTGCATCATTCATTAGCCACACAAATTATGACACAGATCTTATCCTCTGCTTAATCAACTAAACATAGACATGTAGTAGACTGTTCATCCATCATGGTATATACCGAAACTAGGTGAGGGTTGTACCTAAGGATCCTTGAGGAAGTACATAAATAGATAACTGAATTCCATTAAGACATCACTTCTTGAGATCTGTTACATAATTAAATTGTAATAAATTGCAATAGGAGCAAATTAAATGGTGTTTTTATTGTTACTTTTACATTATTGCATGGATAGGCTAAATAAAAGTGCATTATTAATTGAGCTAAAAATAGAACTCAAAAACATTTTTGTCTAAAAAAAAATAAAAAATAAGCATTAACTTTCACAATACTCCTGCCATTTCTAGCAATTTCTGAATCAAATGTTACTTAATCTATACCTGTCAGAGCGGAAAATATGTTCCATATTTTATCTTGTTGCTTAATGTCCCTGTATATAAAAAGTTTCTTTTATCCGTCCAAAGCAATAAAGATGACCAGCAGAAGTCCATCTTTATGAAGTCTGAGAAGGGTGGATTCAAACTAAAAGATAATGTCCAGTTTCATCTGTACATCAGCACATCACCGTGTGGAGACGCACGTATTTTTTCACCACATGAGGCTGGACACGAAGGTATGGCGATATTTATGCTTCTTGTAATCCAAATACAGACAACCTTTGCAACTAACTTGGATAGAGAAGAGATAAAATGTAGTGTTGTACATAACCTGCGTCAGAATTCCTGATGGGGGAGGTGCAGCTTGTTGTGCGTCACCATAATCAAGCACACTTTACTAATCTTTAGTGCTGTATCCATAACCTTTCTGACAGCCTTTATTATTGGCTATTCATAATTACCAGATGGAGTTAAGGCTTAGCTTTGTGCTGAGCCTTCCTGGTAGGAGGTACCCCTCTGGGGATAATAGGCCATATAAATAAAAACATTTTACTCGCATACTAGTATCCATAATCTAGAAAGCCAAACCTGCTTAAGTGCAGTAATCTTCCTTATCTGTAATAAAAATATGTTACTTTTTTTCACTCCTCTTGGTGTGTGAGAGGATTGTGGCGCTCATTCTAGGTTATATTTTTTACAAGTAATAAAACATAGCTTGATGTAAATATTTTAATACAGTGTATTTTATTCTTACTTTAATGCATTTACCACCTCCTTTAAATGTATGTTTATTACTTTTCAACTTACAATGTAGTTTGACAGAATTTTAAATACTTGACAGATCAAGGGGATCGCCACCCAAATCGCAAGGCAAGAGGACAGCTGAGGACCAAGATAGAGTCTGGAGAAGGCACCATTCCTGTTAGGTCCAGCAGCACTATCCAGACATGGGATGGTGTTTTGCAAGGAGAGCGGTTGCTTACCATGTCTTGTAGTGATAAGATTGCAAGGTGAATAAATAATGGCTTCAATACAACTTCTGAACGTAAATTAAACACATACCTCAGACCCACAGTACACTGGCGTACCGATAAATTAATAACAAGCATCTACATTTTAATTATGGTGCATGGGATTTTAGAAAAATAGTTCCTTATCAAACAGACATTTGTATTTTGTAGCTCAGTCTGGTGTCTTCTTGTTCTGCCAAAATTGCACTGGTACAGTTTTACTCCGTGTCTGAACACCTAATAGATGTAGTATGATGAATTAATTTTCCAAATCTTGGTATCTGAGCATGTATCAAATATGTATTAATTATAAAATATGGAGTTTTGGTTTGTTACTATTATAGAGCAGTGATATTATCACATTAAGATAATTGACATTTGCACAATCTATGTAAACACTAGTCTCTCTCTCGCTCTCTCTCGCTCGCTCTCGCTCTCTCTCTCTCGCTCTCGCTCTCTCGCGCTCTCTCTCTCGCGCTCTCTCTCTCGCGCTCTCTCTCTCGCGCTTTCTCTCTCGCGCTTTCTCTCTCGCGCTTTCTCTCTCGCGCTCTCTCTCTCGCGCTCTCTCTCTCGCGCTCTCTCTCTCGCGCTCTCTCTCTCGCGCTCTCTCTCTCGCGCTCTCTCTCTCGCGCTCTCTCTCTCGCGCTCTCTCTCTCGCGCTCTCTCTCTCGCGCTCTCTCTCTCGCGCTCTCTCTCTCGCGCTCTCTCTCTCGCGCTCTCTCTCTCGCGCTCTCTCTCTCGCGCTCTCTCTCTCGCGCTCTCTCTCTCGCGCTCTCTCTCGCGCGCTCTCTCTCGCGCGCTCTCTCTCGCGCGCTCTCTCTCGCGCGCTCTCTCTCGCGCGCTCTCTCTCGCGCGCTCTCTCTCGCGCGCTCTCTCTCGCGCGCTCTCTCTCGCGCGCTCTCTCTCGCGCGCTCTCCCTCTCCTTCCCTCTCCCTCTCCTTCCCTCTCCCTCTCCTTCCCTCTCCCTCTCCTTCCCTCTCCCTCTCCTTCCCTCTCCCTCTCCTTCCCTCTCCCTCTCCTTCCCTCTCCCTCTCCTTCCCTCTCATCTCCTTCCCTCTCATCTCCTTCCCTCTCATCTCCTTCCCTCTCATCTCCTTCCCTCTCATCTCCTTCCCTCTCATCTCCTTCCCTCTCATCTCCTTCCCTCTCATCTCCTTCCCTCTCATCTCCTTCCCTCTCATCTCCTTCCCTCTCATCTCCTTCCCTCTCATCTCCTTCCCTCTCATCTCCTTCCCTCTCATCTCCTTCCCTCTCCTCTCCTTCCCTCTCCTCTCCTTCCCTCTCCTCTCCTCTCCTCTCCTCTCCTTCCCTCTCCTTCCCTCTCTCCTCTCCTTCCCTCTCTCCTCTCCTTCCCTCTCTCCTCTCCTTCCCTCTCTCCTCTCCTTCCCTCTCTCCTCTCCTTCCCTCTCTCCTCTCCTTCCCTCTCTCCTCTCCTTCCCTCTCTCCTCTCCTTCCCTCTCTCCTCTCCTTCCCTCTCTCCTCTCCTTCCCTCTCTCCTCTCCTTCCCTCTCTCCTCTCCTTCCCTCTCTCCTCTCCCTTCTCCTCTCCTCCCCTCTCTCCCTTCGGCATCCATTGTGAGCCTTGCAATGCACAGGCAGCATGCACAACTCGTAATTTGCAAGCTTTACACACAAACTCACAGTAAGACAACTATATTAGTGATTGAATCCAAAAGATTTGTGAATCTACAGTAACACATTTTGTTTCAAGCTGTAAAATGTTTTTTTTTTTTGGTTATGAATGTTCTGAAACACTTTTTATTACATTTTCCAATCCAGGTGGAATGTTGTGGGCATCCAAGGTTCCCTGTTTAGCCTTTTTGTTGAGCCAATTTACTTTTCAAGCATCATCTTGGGCAGCCTTTATCATGGAGACCATCTCTCAAGGGCAGTATACCAGAGAATAGCAGATATAGAAAATCTCCCATCACTTTATGTGCTCAATAAACCTTTACTTAGTGGTAAGTCTTGTTTTTTGTTTAACCATCCTGACTTGTTTGATTAATTAAATGGACACACTTCCAAATGTTCTATCATGCATTTAAGAGCATGTTTAAACCTTGCAAGTGCTTTTTTTGTAGAAACATGACTGCTATCAGGTCATGTGAGCTTAGAAATGAATACATGCACCTCAGAATTACAGGAAAGGGGGGTAGAATATTCAATTATTTTAAATCAACAGGTGTAACCATTACATATACACACAAAACACATCTATTCTATTTATAATCTTCAAAATAAGGTGCTGGTAACCATAGACCCCTCTCTTACCAGAGGTCCAAGTATCAAGTAGCAAACCCCTCAGCAAATCAGGAAGATACAAGTTGACCAAAGAACCAAAAATCTAATATAGTGTTCACACTTCCAAACTGTCCTTACAATATAAGTGCAGAATACTTAAAATCAACCAGAAAGTGGAAATAAATGTGCAAAATCTACTGTGTGTGCAAGACGGTCCCTATCAATCAAAACTCAACCATCTGTAGTAATGTGAAGTCCACTTCAGTAAAAGCCATATGAAATGTCCGAATAAGGAAACGGGAACCAGTCTCAAATAATTGCACTTTATGTCCCACTTCTTGATGGCAGGAATAAAGTTCAGTATATACACAATACAGTATACACATTACTAATATACTCTCTTTGTATATAAGAATTTTGGGGGTTCTGACTACTTGGTTATATAGTTTCTTCTATATATCCGCAAAATGGAAACTCTGTGATGAATGAAGTATACTCTTCTTTATTCAGAATTGTAATCCCTCGCAAGCTGGACTGATGTAATCGGAAAACTTGACACCAAAATAATACAAGTGGCTGGTGCCGAAATCTCATTTGCCCACTAAATTTAACACGACTGGCACTTTTTAGTGCATAATTTCCATGCACATGGTGCCACATACATTGCAAAATTTTGATTATTCTTAAAGGGGCAAGATTTCGAAAACAAACCACGCTCTAAGCAAGGGAAATGTCTTAATTGGGCAGCCTTTACTCTTCAATTGATTTCCGTAGTGGAAACTTTAAGCCTGGTTTCTGTATAAATTAAACAAATTTCATCCTGCGAGTTCCAAGCGAATAGATGTATTTTGCGTGCAATTTATTTTAAGCAGTGCTAGAGTTAGCTCAGAAATTGCTGTCATCTCTCCATAACCTCTAAAAAGACTAGTGATATTAGATTGAGTTGTTTCTTTGTACAGACGTTAATTTGAAGAACACCCTTTCGTTTTGACTTTACAGGTATTAGCAATGCTGAAGCTCGCCAACCTGGCAAGGCCCCCAGTTTCAGTGTCAACTGGACAGTGGGAGACTTGGGCCTTGAAGTAATTAGTGCTACTACAGGCAAGGATGAGATGGGTCGAGCATCTCGCCTATGTAAGCATGCTCTGTTCAGCCGGTGGATTCGGATCCATTCCAAGGTAGGATTCATATGTTCTGACTGAGTACTGGTGGATGTAATTTAATGTTCTCGACAAACTTTGTTCTTCCAACCGTGAAGGGGAAATTGTTAAATGCTTGATTTTGTGGCTGCCGGTTTTTACCTGCAATTCTATTTTGCACACAAATATGTGGCATGTGACTTTTTAAATTGCTTAAATAATATTAAAATTATATTTTTCCTGTCAATGCAATATAATTAAAAGACCTTGTCATATGCAATGGCGACTAATAAGACAGTTTGCGTACTGACAACTGATAAGAATAGATTGTTGACGTTTGGTAATGGTAAATATTTATGTGCTGTTTTGAATAATAGGTCAATAACCATATGCGGTTTGCATCCGCTTCCTACTATAAATCCATATACTGAGTGTAATTTCTTGTAACTCAGCCCAGTTTTGCTGTTCTCCATGTGTGTGACTCAGAGTGATGCCATCTTTGCTCGGAGCTTGCAAAAAAAGCAACCGGATAAGATTTCCTGGATAAGACTCCCTTGATAGACTGTTGGATTGTATGTATGGGTATGTTTCTACAAGTCAATGGCCGTTACATTTATTTTCATTTTCTTTTACAGCTGTCTTCTAATCTGAGGAGTAAAGTTGGGAAACCCAACCTGTACCACGATGTCAAACAGTCAGCCACAGAATACCAGTTTGCAAAGGAGTGCGTCTTCAAAGCTTTCCATAAGGCTGGTCTCGGGGCTTGGGTGAAGAAACCCATAGAACAGGACCAGTTTCCACTCACTATTTAATCTATGGACATTGCATCTTAAAAAACAAAAAAAACATTTTTTATTTTTTCGCTCCAGCGGGCAGGGGGATATGGACACTGGGTGAAAACCTGGAGTATGTTTTCCTCGTATCTCTGACGTGCCAACCATCCTTCACTGCCTTTTTGGCTCATTCCTTCCCATTCATTCCCTTTTTTATTTTCGCAGTGTTGATTAAGCTGCATTGTTTTTATGCATCTGGAAGAGTTTTACACTTATTTATTTTTTAGTGACCAAAGGCAGTATAACTTTCTACGTGCCTGCCTGCATCTGTATTCACAGTGGGACCTGTGTCTACATCTCATTGCTGTAAATTGTAGATATATTACAATAGCACTACGGTGATTATCAATCGGCAGCTCAGCTGAAATTGGGATGTGATCTGTATTTTTTTTTTTTTTTTTTGTAGTGTTAGACATTGAAAAATTGTTACTATAGGTTTTACACTGTATATTTGAAGTATTTGTTGACCTACCCTTTTTTACTCTTATTTGTGAAAACTAGTCTGCTGTTCACACTAACATTGCCAGCAAGATTTTTTTTTTTTTTTTGGTACCTTCCTATGTTACCCGGCCCTTTCCATAATCTGTGCTTGTTAAGGGAAGGTTACAAACTATGTCCCCCTTCAGTGAAAGGGTTAAAACCAGCTGCTAAGCATTTGTCCTCCATGTCTATTTATTAATGTGTGGCTAAGGTTTTAATATGCAGCTTTTATTCCATATTTATCTCATTTAATTACATTGTGAATTTATATTTTTACCATTGTAAACTGGAATAAAAATACATTTGTAATTTCCTCAGTCTCTAGATTAGGGTTAGATTTTAAAGCAAAACTACTTAGAAGTAGCTTGTTTGCTGAAATTGCAATATATGCCTTCAAATATTAGACTTTACAGTGTTAAAGATATTTTAAAAGAAAAAAAACTTATTCTGTTTGCTTAAAAAAGATGGGTATGCAAAAATAATGTTTGTTATATTTGAGATTTTGGAGTACAGCAGGTTACAGTTTACTTAATTCTCCCAAATAGTGTATTGTGTCATTTTAAGTAAGATTTTTTTTTAATAACATGTATAAAGTGTAGAAAATGTTTAATTTGAAATTCCATATAATTTGCATGTTTCAACCACTAAAAAAAAGCTATTTTTTAATCTTGGATAAGTATTTATCAGATTTTAGACCTTTTAAGTGGTCAGGCCAGTATATCTGTGCTGAAGTCCATTTGCAAATAGAAAAAAATATTATCGAACACTCAAAGAATGGAAATCTGGAACTATTTTATTACAGATTTTGTTTTAAGAAATGCAATCATATTGCTGTATTGTTCCAAAATAAGTGAATTTGCAGCCCCCAAGCCCCATATCTGCTGCTGTCATTATGCAAATCAGTTCAATGGACTGTAAATGTTTGAACTATGTCCTCATCTGTTAAAGTTGCTGCGCTTTGTGTCTGAAACATACACAGAATAAACTTTTGAGGATTGTATGCAAAGAACTTGGCTGGTGTGTATTTTTAATATGTTGCTCTTTCTTAGAATTTTTTCCACTCTATCTTTTTGAGCTGGGAAGCTATACAAGCAAGGTACCCCAGCATATAGCAGCAATTTATATTTTAACGGCCACATAATTTAGCACAAGTGGACCACATCACTGTGAAGATCTCCTAAAAGCATGTTGAAATACTTGTGTTTCTTTAAATACGTGTATTTTTCACTGGGAGATCAAATAAAAACTGTGTTTATGTGAAAAACTACCCACAAATATCTATCTGTGCATTCATGGAATACTGGTACTCACCTAAAACAGGAAAGCTATGGGTTATTGATCAGTGCAGTTTAACCTGAGTCCAAGAGGGTTCAGTGCTATCCGTCGCAGCCTCCCCCATAGAGCCTCAAAACTGCAGGGATTTCTAATAATATCCTTTTATTTCCACATAGTAAGATGTACAGTGGTGTTTGCACATATTTTATTTTATATTTAAAGGAATCATCTTCAGTAGAAAGATGTGTAAAAAAAATACTGAATATCCCCAGACCACAGGGAGTTTCAAGTTAGTTGGATCAATTACTACCTGAGGTCTGATCATACCCAGAGACGACTATGGATTCAAAGCCCCAGGGGGTAATTAGAAACAGACAATGATTCTCCATAGTAAGCAATATACGACTATCTTTTGTGCATGATTCAGAAAGGATGAATGTTAAACATTGCAAATGTTATACAAGTTTAGAAAACTGCATTATAATAACATTAAATTGATACCATTGTTTTAAATGATATCATGTCTAGAACCTCTGTCACTTTATCATTGTGATGCTTTCATGTCTGTCAGGCTCTGATGGGTTTGGGGAGATGGTTCTGAAATCATTGCTTTAAATGTCCACTTGTGGGGAAACTGATGGAGGGACATCACACGCACATGTGAGGAAACGTTTGTCTGGATTAATGGAAAGCTCATTAGTTTACAAGGTTACAAATACACAATCTGCAGAAAAGAATAACTGCAAAAAAACTGTAAAAGTGGAAAAAAAATGCTGTGTTGCCTTTATTTTTTTCTTCTATCGTTTTATCAAATCCTTCTCCATATAAAATAACATTTGGGAGTTGTGACCCTTTAAAACCCAACATTAGTGTGGTTGTAATTAATAGCACACAATATAAATATTTCACGGTAGACACAATTCTGGGATCTATAAACGATTTAGTTAACAAAATGATAGCTGCGCTTATCTTCTCCCAAGCGCCTAACACTAAAAAAGGAAAATGTGTGCATTGTGGTAACAAAGCCGCAAATATAAAAATAATATAAAAAAAGTGAGATCCCCATCTTGCAGTAGCCACGCCTAAAGTAGCTATAAAGTATCTGATGAGAAGGGAAAGACTATGACCCCCAAAGGGATACCTCCTCACTGGAAGGTGGGCCTAAGCAATGCCCCAAAATCTGAAGTTCCCTGTACTGATAAATGGAAAATGGGAAATTTTTCTGCAGTGTTGTTACCACAATTTATACAATAACGATAACAAGTGTTTGTAAAAAACTGATTTAGACAGATGTGGATGGTTTGGCCCTTGTTGCTGTTGGATGCTCCTTAGAAGACTTCTTAGGACATTTCCATGGTCTGTACAATATGTTTTATACATTAGGATGAGGATTTTGAAAGCTATAAAACATCATTTAGTTGTGTCTGTTACAGAAGTAGGTTTTGATACTTCTGGGGCTCTGGTCTTATCTGTTCCTGTATATTTTAAAGTGGATAACGGACCCCACAAGCTCTTTTGAAGAACTAGACTTAAAGAGATATGGATTTTGCTACATGTATAATATCCCTGTGTATCTCTTTACTTTCATGTGCTTTATTTTATTAAGAAGTGCTTTGTTTTAAATCTGGTATAGTACCTGTATGGGTCTGCCGAATGCAGCGTATCCAGACACAGTCTCCGTAGGGCTGTATGTGCAGTGTAGTGTCCTAGCCTATCAGGAACCACATCTCAGCAGCATATTTTTCAGAAATATCTTGAACAATTCAGAAAGTTTAGTTCTTCAAAATAGAACTATTTCAATGATAGACCTACGCCCTTTTATATTTTCTGTGTTTATCTTCTTGTGCCAGCCGTGACGGGGTTACAGACGCGGCTCCTACTGACGACCTTCTCCGAGTATTGACATTTCCTGATATTTTACACTAAGCGGCTTAACGACCCAAAGCGGCCGGCGCTACATATACTATCAGGGGCTTGTGTACAATGCGTAGATAATAAGCATAGTGGCCGCCATCATTGGTGCCTGATGTGTGCACTGTCACATATGTGCGTGGTGGGGGAATCGCTGTATGTGTATATACACGCAAACAATAGGTTTCCTTGGCAGGGCAATAAAAAAAAAAAAAAGCCATCCAGACCTGATTTTTCTCTGTAATATTGTTGCTATTTTGCGGATACGATGTTTCCCGTGAATTCCGTGTAACGCCAGCACTCGCCACCTCTCACTGTGATGGAAATCAGATTATAAGCACTTGTTACTAAAATTAAGTACATAAAAGTAAACCGATACACAGGCATATGTATATATGTACAGAAAATGAGTAGAACATTTGTAATCCCAATGTCTAAAAATACAGATGTATGTACAGTGGTTCCTTGGAACAAGTCAACTTTAGTATTCAACTAATTGTGATGAGCAGAAATTCCTTTGACACGCGACCCCTTTTCGGTACTCATCGCGCTTGCTTATGGGTTGGTACTCATGTTTGCCAGTTACCAATTATCGATAAATACCAAGGTACCACTGTGTGTGTATAATTTACTGGTAAGGCGTATAGCTAGTCACTCATCCCTTTGTCATCACCAGCTGATTGTTGGGTTGTTTTGTTTTGCACCGGGCGCCATGTACCCCTGTGTGTGACCCCTGTGTGTGACCGGCCATTTAGCTCTCTCTTATCCCGTCTCATTTCCCTGATTTTTTTTCTTTGCAGTAGAAGGGGTTAAGTTTCCAGGTAACAGCTGAGACATTTCTGAAAGAACATTGCATTCTGCAGCGGGCCTGTGAAGTGTTGTGCGCCCGGACACGCCATTAATCCTTATCTGTTCTATCCATGTGCAGCTCTGCACTTGGCATATTAGGAGATGTGACGCCGCCATATCAGCGGCTGGCACCTGGGCGCATGAAACAGACTGAGGAATAATCTCCCCAGGATTACCTGTCTGTGCTGCACACTGAGGACCCACACAAAGATTGTCATGTGACAAAAAAGGACAATTTCATTTTCATTGCATTGATTAGAAGTTATTTGGCAGCAAAACTTTTTAACCCATTAGTCACAGCGTCTCCACAGTGAATAGTTTGTGCTGAATAGATTCAGAAATCTGACGATGTGCTGAGAAATATCACAAAGGTCGGATAAAGTCAATTTACATTTATTTACTTTTTAGTACTCGGTTGAATTTTAGATTTATTATCCACAGAAATACTGAGGCCGGGTAATAGATTGCTGTCCTTATGCGGCCTGTAAGAGGCCAGCGTTTAAAGGGGAAGTTCCACCTGAACATAAATTGCAGAGATTTATGGAAGTTATAATATACTAGCGACTTGCCTGTCAAAAATGATGGGGCAATAACATTTTAAGCCATGGCAATGCTGTTTGCCACACAATGTAAAGCTTTTTGTACTATGAGGACCTTCGGCGCTCATTGTCAGCCTCTCCTCTCGTGTACTTTTGCTCCTCTGAGCACCTTCGTCACTCATCAGAAAGAGATATATATATTTATCTATATTTAGTTAACTAATAATGAATGAATTAGTTCTTGAATAAATTAATATACTTACCTATTTGTAATTAATATATCCAGCAATCAATAGCCTGAAGAGCTAACAATCTGTTTGTATTTTCCGTCGGCATACAATGTACAGTTTGAGTGTTGGTGCCCTGATGATAAAGTGTAATAAATGTCCCAACTGTGCATTAGAAATAGGCTGCGTGAGCAAGGGAAATCCGTTGGTTTATTGTGTGAAGCGTCATTGCAGATTCGTAATGTTATTAATGCATTACGGTGATTTGCGCAGTCCGGGGCTGTGTAGCCTTGTTTAAATTTTTTGGGCGCCCATTTTTTTTGAGTGGTGAAACTTATCCAAATCGACTTAAATTTGCGTTCCACCTCACTCCCAGACGTCCTGGCTGTTCCCCAGGGCTGTGTGTGATGTTTTTGTTGAATTTGTATTTTTTGTTTTTTTGCAGTTCGGACGTTAATTTCATATTTTTCGTATCTCGTATTTTTTTTTTTTACTGTGTAATAGTGTATTTTGTACCTTGTACGTTCGTGTGTGAAAGTGCTACACGGTTGGCAGTGTTTTGCGCGATCCAGGGTCGTGTAGCCTTGTTTTTTAATTTTGGGGGGCGACCATGTTTTTTTCCGCTTAGATGATTTTCAAGTGCCTAAACTCATCAAAATCAACTTAAATTCACGTTCCACCTCACTCTCAGACGTCCTGGCTGTTCCCCCATGCTGTGTGTGATGTTTTTGTTGTATTTTTTGGTTTTCGCGGTTTGATCTCGTATTTTTCCTATATCGTATTTTTCTATTTTTCAAAGTCCTGCGTTTGTCAATTGCTTGCAGGCTGGCGATCCCGCGTTTACTAAGTGTTTTGTGTCTAAGTCCTACGTGTTTCTCTGCCTTCACTGCTCGCCTCACTTTGCGAGGCGAGCAGGCAATAAGCGCCTTTGTTCTGCGAGTTTAAGTGCTTTAACGGCTCGCCTCGCTATGCAAGGCTCGCAGGCGCTCATCGCCTAAGTGTTGCGAGTTAATGTCTCGCTTTGCAAGGCTCGCAGGCGATGAGCGCCTCCGTCTAAGTGTACCGTGTTAAGCACTGCTACAACAGGTGATGTGAACTGCTGAAGAGTGCTGAAAACACATAATGACCAAATGTCACATCTGCAGTTTGACTGGCTCCTAGCTCTTGCACATTTGACCAAATCAACTCATCATTCTAAGTGTTAGTGACCAAAATGAAACTTAAAATGGCAGCTTCAACTGGCAAACTAGTCAAGTTCAATAAGTTAAATCAAAGGGCGACTTCTATGCTCTAAGTCTTCTGCGCCCATTTTCTGGTTTTGATGGCACCTTGTTCATCATGACATGGCCTATTTGTTCTCTTCCTACCTTCCAGTTACTGTCTTGGTATCTCTTCTTACTCCCAGTCCCGTCCTCTTCAGAGAGGAAAAAGTAAAAGATAAAAGTATTCATTAATGTTATATTTGCAATTGTGAAGAGATCAGGGCTGACCATTGTAATTCTATATAGTGATACAGTTTTGGATAACATCCATGTACAGTGGGGGGAGTATTTGACCCCCTGCTGATTTTGAACGTTTCTCCTCTGACAAAGAAATGACCAGTCTATAATTTTAATGGTCGGTGTATTTTATCAGTGAGAGACAGAATAACAAAACAAACAAGAAAAACGCATGTCAAAAAAGTTATAAATTGATTTGCAGGTCAATAAGGGAAATACGTATTTCACCCCTTCGACTTTGCCAACAAGAGTTTTGCCACCAAGTGCTATCACAGGGGTCAGGCGTTTTTTGTAGTTGGCCACCAGTTTTGCTCACATCTTTTTGTCCCTCCTGAGCCACTCCTTTGTTACCTTGGCTGTGTGTTTTGGGTCATTGGCATGCTGGGATACCCATCCATGACCCATTTTCAATGCCCTGGCTGAGGGAAGGAGGTTCTCACCCAAGATTTGACGGTACATGGCCCCGTCCATCGTCCCTTTCATGCCGTGCAGTTGTTCTGTCCCCTTAGCAGAAAAACACCCCCAAAGCTTTATGTTTCCGCCTCCATGTTTGATGGTGGGGATGGTGCTCTTGGGGTTATAGGCAGCATTCCTCCTCCTCCAAACACAGCGAGTTGAGTTGATGCCAAAGAGCTTGATTTTGGTCTCATCTGACCACAACCCTTTCACCCAGTTCTCCTCTGAATCATTCAGATGTTCATTTGCAAACTTCAGACAGGCCTGTACATGTGCTTTCTTGAGCAGGGGGACCTTGCGGGCGCTGCAGGATTTCAGTCCTTCACGGCGTTGTGTGTTACCAATTGTTTTCTTGGTGACTTTGGTCCCAGCTGCCTTGAGATCATTAACAAGATCCTCCCGTGTAGTTCTGGGCTGATTCCTCACCGTTCTCATGATCATTGAAACTCCACGAGGTGAGATCTTGCATGGAGCACCAGACCGAGGGAGACTGGCAGCTATTTTGTGTTTCCTCCATTTGCGAATAATCGGTCCAACTGTGGTCACCTTCTCACCCAGCTGCTTGGCGATGGTCTTGTAGCCCATTCCAGCCTTGTGTAGGTCTACAATCTTGTCCCTGACATCCTTGGACAGCTCTTTGGTCTTGGCCATGGTGGAGAGTTTGGAATCTGATTGATTGATTGCTTTTGGACAGGTGTCTTTTATACAGGTAATGAGCTGAGATTAGGAGCACTCCCTTGAAGAGAGTGCTCCTAATCTCAGCTTATTACCTGTATAAAAGACTCCCAGGAGCCAGAAATCTTGTTGATGGATAGGGGATCAAATACTTATTTCCCTCATTGACCTGCAAATCAATTTATAACTTTTTTGACAGGTGTTTTTCTTGTTTGTTCTTTTTTTGTTCTGTCTCTCACTGTTACAATACACCGACCATTAACATTATAGACTGAGCATTTCTTTGTCGTTTAAAATCAGCAGGGGGTATACTTTCCTCCCCACGGTAGCAGTTTATTGGTATGTTTATATAAACAAAGTGTGTACGTACTTTTATTTACAAGTATGTCTTGGAAAAGATACAATATTTGTAAACATTATCTTGTTTTAATAAAGACTGGATGAACTTGAATTTTCTAATTCTTGCCTTATTTTTGTACATAAGGTAAATTCCTCAAAGTGACTTCCTTATTTTGTTGGCGTCTACTGCTGCTATCGCATATATAGTTGTCAGTGTTGGAAACGCTTACGATGTTGGTTACGCTTTGCATCAACCACGCAGGCGCGAGGCGAGCAGTTGAGACGCAGGACTTAGGCTGTATTACACAAAGGAATCTGGATACGCCAAGAAAGAACTAGGAAAAATCAGCACTGCAGGTGCAAAGCACTGGTGCCCACCACAGGGTAGGGGCCCACTGCATCGATCAGGTGTATGGGGTAAAGGAGGGAAGGGCAAGAGAAAGAAAATTTGTTTTATGTGTTGGCTTTTTATCGCCCTAGAATATATATATATACTAGCTACTTGTCCGTCAAAAAACGACGGTCAATAAAAGAAAGTGTCGAAATGCTGTTTGCCACACAATGTGAGTGTACTGTGTGCCTCAACTATATAGACCCCTCTAACACACTAATGAACGCATGTAATAACACTATAAGTGCCATGAGGGTCATCCAGGACCCTCGTGACCCAAAGTGTAAGCACTACACCATTTTAACCCGGTCACTTATGGGGGTCTATCCAGACCCTCATAAGCCTCTATTTAACTCCATCAGTCCCGTAAGGGTATATTATGACCATTATAGGCCTGTTACAACCCTAACATTAACCACATAACTGCCATGACTGTCCTCAAGGACCATCATGACACTAAGTAAAAACACTACACTGCACTATACCCCCCCAATAAAACATTAAATATCAACTAAACACCCTCTACACTAACCTATTAACACCTACACACATTGGCGCCTCCTGATTGGGTGAATTTGATAGCGTTTTCAATCAATCAGAAGGCGCCATTGCCTATTTTCTTCCCGGAAAAGTCTCCGGGAGCCTCGTTAGCGTCGGGGATGTCCGTGAGTGCGGATGTAAGTATTTTTTTTTTTTTTTTACAGGGCGTGGCAGAAGAGGAGCTGGAGGAGGCCAGAGACATCGCGGGGAGGTAAGTACAATGTAGATTATGTTTATTTTATTTTGTTTTTATGTATGTGTATGTGTATTAATGTTATGTTTTTTTAACAGATGCCGCAACGGAGAAGAAGAAAAGAATAAGGACGGGACATGCCGGAAAGGTGAGTAGAATATTTAGAATGTTTATTTATGTACTGTAAACGTGTTGCTCTATTTTTTTCCCTAGGTGGCTGATCTGAATGGACATCTGCAAAGGTAAGTGGTCTTAATTATTTTATTTTAGCTTAGAATTAGATTATTTTCTGCATAGATAGCATTTATTGTATGTTACCTATGGGTATGTGTTTTATATAGATAGCATAGAATGTATTATATATTAGATTGTGGTATTTATTTAGATAGATTGGGGATGTATATTATATAGATAGGATGTATATTAGATTGTGTTATTTATTTAGATAGATTGTGTGATGTATATTATATAGATAGGATGTATATTAGATTATGGTATTTATTTAGATAGATTGTGTGATGTATATTATATAGATAGGATGTATATTAGATTATGGTATTTATTTAGATAGATTGGGGTATGTATATTAGATAGATAGAATGTATTGTATAATAGATAGTGGTGTATTGTATTGTATGTATTTATTATATTGTATGTATTGTATTGTATGTATTTGTATTATATGTATTTCCTTTTCAGGTGTGTAATTTTTTTTCTGTAGTGAAGGTGGGGGGATTTGTAATGTTTTTTATTATTTTCTGTAATGTAGATTTTTTGTTTTTTGTGACTTAGGTTTTTTATTTTATGTAATGCAGATTTTTTTATTTTTTGTGACTTTAGGCTTTTTTATTTTCTGTAATTAGAGTGGTGGGGGTTATTAGGGGGTAGGTAGGTACTGTAGGTGTTAATAGGTTAGTGTAGAGGGTGTTTAGTTGATATTTCATGTTTTATTGGGGGGGTATAGTGCAGTGTAGTGTTTATACTTAGTGTCATGATGGTCCTTGAGGACCGTCATGGCACTTATGTGGTTAATGTTGGGTTGTAACAGGCCCATAATGGTCTTAATATACCCTTATGGGACTGATGGGGTTAAATAGAGGCTTATGAGTGTCTGTATGGACCCCATGAGTGACAGGGTTAAATAGCGGTTTATGGGGGTCAGTATTAACCCTCATCATTGAGGGGGTTAATTAAGGGCTTATGGGGGGCTGTATTGACCCCCATAAGTGAGGGGGTTAATTAAGTGCTTATGGGGGTCTATATTGACCCCCATGAATGACAGGGTTAATGAAGGGCTTATGGGGGTCTATATTGACCCCCATGAGTGAGGGGGTTAATGAACTGCTTATGGGGGTCTGTATTGACCCCCATGAGTGACACAGTTAATGAAGGGCTTATGGGGGTCTATATTGACCCCCTTGAATGACAGGCTTAATTAGGGGCTTATGGGGGTCTGTATTGACCCCCATGAGTGAGGGGGTTAATTAAGTTCTTACGGGGATCTGTATTGACCCCCATGAGTGACACAGTTAATAAAGGGCTTATGTGGGTCTGTATTGACCCCCATGAGTGACAGAGTTAATGAAGGGCTTGTGGGGGTCTCTATTGACCCCCCCATGAGTGAGGGGGTTAATAAAGTGCTTATGGGGGTCTGTATTGACCCCCATGAGTGACAGGGTTAATGAAGAGCTTATGGGGGTCTATGTTGATCCCCATGAGTGAGGGGGTTAATAAAGTGCTTATGGGGGTCTGTATTGACCCCCATGAGTGACAGGGTTAATGAAGAGCTTATGGGGGTCTATGTTGATCCCCATGAGTGAGGGGGTTAATGAAGTGCTTATGGGGGTCTCTATTGACCCCCATGAGTGACTGGGTTAATGAAGCGCTTATGGGGGTCTGTATTGCTATGGGTAAGCTTTTTATGTAGTTTTTGTGAGTATTTCGTGTGTTTTGACTGTTTTTAGGTGCGCCCGGTTTTCTAAGTCGTGCGCGTGTGTGTTTTTAACCTCGTGTGAGGCGCCTTTGAGCCTTCACCTCCGCAAATGCGGACCCTCGCTTCGCAAGGGTCTGCATTTGTGGACAAACACAGCCAACGTTGGAGCCTCCACCTTCCGCAAATGCGGCCCCTCGCTTCGCGAGGGATGCAGTTTTTGCGAGCTCGCTTCGCAAGCTTGCAAAGCGTGACGACGAATCGTAGTTTGACAACTATTATATGTGATATAATGGCACTCAGGGAGGAATCCGAGCGCCAGTGCCTGGGGTCAGGAAAGATTTTTTTCCCTCTTATGAAACAACTAGTGAATTGCCTGTCAAAAAATGACGGGCATGAAATGTTAAGCTAGGGAATGCTGTTTGAGACATAATGTAAACCGTTTTTTACCGTGAGGACCTTCGGCGCTTATTGCAAGGTTTGCACTGAGCACCTTCGGCGCTCATCGCATGCCTCACAATGCTCGCCTTACGAAGCGAGTGAAGCAGTTGAGGCACATGGCACTTAGGCGGACGGCAGTTTCACGTGACTGCGAGCCTCGCACCTGCGACCAAAACACGTAAGTAAAAACATGAAAAACAAAGAAAATAATTTAACAAAAATAATGACACACTCACACACAGCACAAGGGGAGAGCCAGGGGGCCTGGGAGTGAGGTTACAAGCGATTTTGAGTTTTTCGGCAATACAAAATTGGCTAAGCGAGGAAAAAAATGGCGAAAAACCTAAAAATTCTGAAACTGGATGAAAGGTTATCAGTGCAAAGCAGGCAAGTTGAAGTACACGGGGGGGAGCGCCACGCGATGAGCGCCAAAGGCTACTCAAATCATCCACTACATAAGGAACCGGCTCCACACTGAGAGGCAGTAACCTTGAAACCGCTGTATGTGGATAGGATTCCAATCTTAGCTTTGCTCAAAGCTGTGTGATACAGCAGGCATATGCTAAAGGGAAGCCATGTTTAAAATGGTTATGGATTGCAAGAGCAAAGCCTTTGTGGGCAGATTTGCATGTCCCTGCC
Organism: Discoglossus pictus; assembly: GCA_027410445.1. Classification (NCBI taxonomy): domain Eukaryota; kingdom Metazoa; phylum Chordata; class Amphibia; order Anura; family Alytidae; genus Discoglossus; species Discoglossus pictus. The sequence continues at coordinate 111,815,333 of CM050173.1, forward strand.
AAGGTTCCCAGAATGCAATGTAATAACTGTATTTCTCGTAATTCTGGGCATGAAACACAATTTTTTACTTGTTTTAGATGTTCAAATGTGAGCACAAATGTACTATTTATTTACATAGTAATTTTTTAAATGTTCTATTTATTGATATTTTGTAGTTTTCTATTTATTAAAATTACTGGTTATTTTCTTGTCTTTTGTGGTCTCATAGACTGTTAAGTAAAGTTATTTAATAGTAAATAGTAGTTGAAGGTTAAACCATTTAGTCCTAGCTCTAAGCCTATATAGGACACACAGGGTCGGGTTCCCCCAAGGAATGTATAAACATCACACAGGACCAGGGGTGTAAGAACTAAGGGGCTTCTCTCTAACACATTTGGCCACATTGTGGCTCCTTCAAGCTTAAAGCACTCGGAGTAAGTTTATATTTTTAATTTCTTGTTAATTGAATTTGTTTCTTAGACTGCAAACTTCTAGGAGCTTTTTTCCCTCTCATGTTTAATTTGCAAGACCTACATTCAGTCTCAGTAAGATATGCTCTGGTTCAACTGTGTTAATACCTCTGGCGCTCCTTGGTGGGATCACGCCGCTCCAGCTCAGTACATCCGTCGGCAACGACTCGCCGCCTCACATGAGCCCTCAGTGCGGGCAACTTGATATTTATTAGTTATACTTTCCGTTGTGATCTGTGCATTTTATTTATTCACAGACCCCTCAGGTGCCCATAGCCACAGTGACCCCTATTAAACTGTTACCATGTGGGCCCTGAGATATAATCTCCATTCATTTCTGTTGAAAGACTACTACCATAAATAGCCACTTGACAACAGCACTAAATATAGGAGGATGTTTCAGTAGTGCAAGCAAACTAACAATCCAAGGTACTCATGACGCCAAATTGTACATTTTATTTGTTTTCCCAAATTATAGTGGATCTATTACAAAAGAGAATGTTGCACCTGCATCCAAAGTCCCCAAAAACAGTGGCTGCCCCCGTAATGCAGAATGGTGTGTAAGAGGTGCAAGGTCGGTGCAACCTGCCGCACAAAGTCTGATCCCTGATGGGTGGAAGATCCAAAAACAATAGGCAGATCGCAGCACTTGTGAAATATTACAAATATCCAACAACAAAATTAGAGGCGCTAAATCTGACAACAGACAATACCTAAAGTAGGTTTTGTCACAACCTACAATGATGATGGAGTATAGAGGATCCTAGTCCTCTTATCTCCTGTAGGTTTTAGACCTAAGTTTGGGCTGACTCTAGACCTATGGACAGTCTTTGTCGGTACAAAGGCATAAGCCCCAGCTTTTGGTAGTGTGCCTGGGAAAACCTGGAAGGGAGTCAGAACGATCTCCTCTACCAACATATGCCCCTGGGTCAATAATACACCTGCACACAAAGTCTTGATGAAAATTATGAACCATGTTTTATTTTAGAACAGCATATTTAACCACATCACACAAGAATGGGGAAGTGGCTACCGTTATCCAGCCCCAAATGACCTTTGGCCAACCATGAAGGGGAACTGTGTGTGAACCAATAGTCCCCTCCCAGGTCCGCCCACTAGGCGAGGCCAACTAATTCATTTGGGCTCTGAATCTCCAGGGGAAAGCACCTTGGCTCTCCTGTGCCCATGCTATGAAGGCTGAGAAGCCTCAGGGCATCCCATTGTTTCTGGGTGCCTGCCTGTCTGCTCTCCAGCTGTGAGCTCCCCATTGTGTAGTTCTCTGCTGGACACTTAGCTAATGGGATTAACAGGCCTTTGGGAACAAAGGAGGTTTTGGCTGTATTCAATGGGCTTCCCCTCTACAATATAATAACATACTAATATAATAACATACATTCATATGTACAAATACAACACACAATGTTTCACCCACATACAACCAATGTATCCCATTAGATCCCTCACAGGATACCCATTACAATGAGCCTAAACATGGAAGGGATGGGAATATGCTAAGGGATAAACTTATAATACGTTATGCCCTAGACCACAACATAACAATATATCCATAATACAATCTACAATATAATACTAACATATTATAACCCATAACATCATATATACAGTGGGTCTCCTAAACCCAGAACTCTTGCTCTCCATATGGCATCAACTGTGGATGATATACTAGCCCCAAGATGGCGGCTATTGGTATATAACAGTCCAGTCCCAATATAGGCCACTGCTGATTCATGAAATGTTTGTCCTATAGGCCTGGTCACCTACTCAGAGAGCAACCTCTTTTAGCAACTTACACCATTCACAAGGAGAAATATCCTGTAGTATATCAGTCTGGTCCCATTCACTAGAGTGATCCAGACCCAAAATACCAGGCAATTCTACTCTGAACAGGAGAAACAGCAAACCCCAGACACGTTTCAGCCTCTGTGGGCCTCATCAGTAAGGTGCAGCTTTGCTCCCTAAGGATGATGGGGGACTCCAGACGTGGACTGCTTGCTCACAGTGCCTTAGGGAGTTTGGCTTCACCTCACTGACGAGGCACAATGAAGGCAGAAACGTACGTCTGGGGTTTGCTGTTTCTCCTGTTCAGGGTAGAATTGCCTGGTATTTCGGGGCTGGATCGCTCTACTGAGTGAGACCAGACTGATATACTACAGGATATTTCTCCCTGTGCTGGGGAACAAGTGACATAAAATATCCTGCTCTCTGAGTGTGTGACCAGACCTATAGGACAAACCTACTTCAGGTATTGTCCGTTCTCAGATTGAGCGCCTTTGTGTATTACAAATATTAATGCACCTTTATTGTCCACAATGTATCGAACTTGATAAAGGGCTTGGTGCCCAAAACGTTGAAAAAACCTTTTAGATCTCTTCTGATCCTTGTAATATGGTGATTAATTGGTAATTGGTCCAGTGGGAATAAAAAAAAAAACGATTGAAACATTCCCAATCACATATAATAGTTGTCAAACTACGAATCATGTCAAGCGAAGCGAGGGGCCGCATTTGCGCAGGTGGAGGCTCTACGGCGCCTCACAAGCGGTTACAAACACACACACAAGCGCCAAAATACGAACCGTGGCTCTTATAACGCAAAATTTACGGACTTAGCCAAAATAAATACGAGACATTACGAACTCACAAAATTACGATCTTATTGGCCGAACCGCGCACACCTGAAAAAATTAAAAACACAATAAATACACACAAAAAAGATATAAAAAGCTTACCCACAGCAAGGGGGCACCCAGGACCTCTGCAAGTGAAGTTACACCTCAATAAGTCCACACGAAAATACTCTAAGCGACAGAAAAAATGGGCGCCGAAAAAAATGAAAACGAGGCTACACGACCCTAAAGCCGCAAAACACTACCAAGCACATACGGATTTTCAAAAAAGCCGTACGAGGTACAAGATACACTATTAGCAAGGACGCAACATCATACACAGCCGCCATTTTACAACACTAACTTACACAATGCGGAAGTACACGGCTTCCCCTCGCGCACGCAGCCTATTTACACTACACACTGCTCACATTGCTGACACTTACACCTCAGCTCCACAACACTGCAAACCTACATTGTATGCTGCAGGAACATGAAAACAGATGGTCAGCTCTTCAGCACAATGCTTCCTGCATATATTACTTAGAAATAGGTCAAGTATATTAATTTATTAATTTATTCCTTATTTCATTGGCATACAAAAATACATATACACAAAAAAAAAAAAAAAACACCTATTGCAATAAACACAAAAGCCATTCACCGCGCGCCTCACAACCAATGCCAACGCTGCTCATACCACACAAAATGCACCAGGGGACAGCCTTGCAATAAGCGCAAAAAGCAGATCAGCGCTGACCGTACAATGACGGCAAAAGAACCTGTAATAACAAAAGAAAAACAATATCCAACAGCCTCGCAATGAGCGCCGAAGGCACTCATTGCGAGGCATGTGTTGAGCTCCGAAGGTGCTCAGCACAAGCCTTGCAATGAGCGCCGAAGGTCCTCATGGTAAAAAATGGTTTACATTATGTCTCAAACAGCATTCCCTGGCTTACAATTTCATGCCCGTCATTTTTTGACAGGCAATTCGCTAGTTGTTTCATAAGAGGAAAAATAATCTTTCCTGACCCCAGACACTGGCGCTCGGATTCCTCCCTGAGCGCCATTATATATATATATATATATATATATATATATATATATTCCAGGGCGATAAAAAGCCAACACATAAAACTCATTTTCTTCCTCTTGCCCTTTCCTCCTTTACCCCATACACGTGGTGGATGCAGTGGGCCCCTACCCTGTGGTGGGCACCAGTACTTTGCACCTGCAGTGCTCATTTTTCCTAGTTCTTTCTTGGTGTATCTAGATGTAATACGGATTTCAGTCGCCGCCGAGTCGCTCCCGTCCACCATTGACCTGATTTTTCTTGGTAATATTGTTGCTATTTTGCAGATACGATGTTTCCCCGCGGACTCCGTGTAACACTAGCACTCGCCACCTCTCACTGTGATGGAAATCAAGCACGCTCCCCAGCCAGCCATCCCCAGCCCTGTCCCAGCTGTCACTGCGCTGAGCGCTCTCTCACTCTACACCCCAGAGTGCTGGCCTAAAAAACATCGCTCTGACACAGTCCAGTTCTCCGCATCATGTGATCTCCAGCATTATATTGGGTTTCTGTTGCAGCCCCCCTGGGACCACTTTACTTTGCATTGTTTTCTAGGGTCTCATTTATCAATCTCTGCGTCCCCCACGTGCACTCACTACAGATGTTCAGTCAGATCTTGGTATATGAGACATCTCTGTAACGGCACTGCAGGGAAAGTGCTTTAAAGGACAATTTACAACCAAAAAAGATGAAAAAGGGAGTGGGAGTTGTATAAAATATTTACTGCCCCAAAATAACAAAATGCACTTACAAGAAATTAAACTGACGGGTTTCGTCTATAAAACCAGACTTCATCAGGGACTATATACAATCAAGCTGCAGTGGAATGTAGGTGGGAGGAGATTTGGAATACAGAGGAGGTTTCTATGAGCACAATGGGAAAGTGGCATCTAAAACTGCCAGTACTTTCAGCAGGACTTATACAAAGCTCATTATCTTACAAGGACACACCTTCTTGTGAAAATGGAAGAAAACTGAAGAAAATATGCATGTAAAATTTAAAAATGTAAAGTTTGTGTTTAGCTTTAGTTTAGTCTATAGAGCATACAGAAAACCTCAGACCACTGCGATCCTTAAAGTGAATAGAACTTATTTGCAAGATTTACTCCCACTTAGCACTATTTATCAAAATGCACCAAGAGAGGAACAAACAATACCCCCTACAGCTTATCCTAAACTAGAGATTAGAATTACATCCAAAAAAACAAGTTATGGTAAATGCATATATAAATGTTGTCTTCTCACTCTAGACCCCCATCTTGTCCTCGTTAGACTCCCATCTGGTCCTCGTTAGATCCCCATCTCGTCCTCGCTAGACCCCCATTTCATCTTTGCTAGATTCCCATCTCGTCCTCGTTAGACCCCCATCTCGTCCTCACTAGATCCGCAGCTTCTCCTCGCTAGACCCCCATCTCGTCCTCGCTAGACCCCCACCTCGTCCTCGCTAGAGCCCCATCTAGTCCTTGCTAGACCCCTAGCTCGTCCTCGCTAGACCCCCATCTCATCCTCGCTAGACCCCCATCTCATCCTCGCTAGACCCCCAGCTCGTCCTCGCTAGACCCCCATCTCATCCTCGCTAGACCCCCATCTAGACCTTGCTAGACCCCCATCTGATCCTCGCTAGACCCCCAGCTCGTCCTCGCTAGACCCCCATCTAGTCCTCGCTAGACCCCCATCTCATCCTCGCTAGACCCCCAGCTCGTCCTCGCTAGACCCCCATCTCATCCTCGCTAGACCCCCATCTAGACCTTGCTAGACCCCCATCTGATCCTCGCTAGACCCCCAGCTTGTCCTCGCTAGACCCCCATCTAGTCCTCGCTACCCCCCAGCTCGTCCTCGCTAGACCCCCAGCTCGTCCTCTCTAGACCCCCAGCTCGTCCTCGCTAGACCCCCATCTAGTCCTCACTAGACCCCCAGCTCGTCTTCGCTCTCCTCACTGTTCAGTTCAGTTCTAGAGCTCCCTCTCAAATAAACCCCTGTCTCACTAGAATCCCCCACCCCACAGTATCAGAGAAATCCCAAATATCACTGCACTCAAGGCTGAACGTAAGGGGATAAGATCCCTGGGTGTTACAAGGTATATAATATCCCTGGGTATCTATTAACTTTTATGTACTTTATTTTATTAAGTGCTTATACTCTCTGTTTTCACTGTCTAAAATCAAACAAATAGTCCCTGCATGGGTCTGCCCACTGCAGCATATGCAGACACAGACTCTGTATGGCTGTATGTTAAGTGTAGTATCCTAGCCTATCAGGGACCACATCTCGGGAGTACGTTGAAGGATACTGCTGAGAGCTGGTCACTGATTGGTTTGTATGAGGCACAGCACAGCAAGTACTACAGAGTCTGTGTCTTCATCAGCTGCAGTGGGCAGATCCATACAGGGATTATTTGATTTTAATCAGTAAAAGTAAAAACTTAATAAAATAAAAGTAAATAGATACACAGTTATATTATATATATAATAAAATCCAGGAAACCTTCCATATCCCTTTAAGATGCTGTCACACAGCCCCCTTAGTAAATACACTTCTAGACACTTAGTAGTTTCCTCCCTCCCATATTCGGGTCTCTTTTTTACCACAATGTGTCTGTATACGTCTTTCCTCCATATAAATTAATTGTAAGCTCCTCGGGGGAGGGACTATGTAACCCATTGGTTGTCTTTATTGCCATGTGATTGTTTTGTGTCTCTCACATGGACAGTGCTATGAAATAAAAGCACATACGTACATAATGAGCTCATATACTGGCCGTCCATTTGATCTTGGACTGAACCGTCATAGCAAAACCAAGGTCATTTAATATTATTATTATTATTAACTATTGTTTGTTACTCGCCAGCACTTTCCGTAGCGCTATACAGGGATTGAGTACAAAGAAAACCACAATATTAGTTACATACTTACATAGTAATTGAGGTTGTAAAAATACTTTTAGTCCATTAAGTTCAATCTTTTAAGATCTCCTCTGATCTGCAATATGCAGATTAATTGTTATTTGTTAATTAACACATGGCAAAAACATGCAGAGCCACTCCAGGGTCCCTGCCGTACAGGAATCTGCAGTGACAGGAAGGTGGGCTAGTCGGCTGATGTTAAGGTTAAAGGGACATGGAAGGCTCCTGGATGTTACTAGGTATAAAATAATCCTGTTTATCCATTTACTTTATGTACTTTATTTTATGAAAAAGTGCTTATAATCCTTGTAAGTACTACAGAGTATTTGTCTTCCTGAGCTGCAATGGGCAGACCCATTCAGGGACTATTTGCATTATTGTAGGCAGTAAAAACAGATCTTATAAGCACTTCCTAATAAAGTACATAAAAGTAATAGTATAGTATAATCCTGGAGTTTTCCATGTTCTTTTAATCACCCAATGGGATACTGGTAAAAGCCACCCAAGGTAAAGAGTAAACAAAGCACCCCCGGATGGGTCCACACGCCCTGTTTTTGCTGCAGTGCAGGCTGGGAATATCTTAGTGAATATGGACCACTATCCTCCGGCTCAATCTGAATTTTGAAAGCACAATTACTATATTTATGAAATTTATTGTTTAGCTCAAAAAGCTGATTTTCTTGATTATTATTCTCCAATAATCCTGTCCCTGCCGCGGCATCGCGTGCTTGAGTTGTCCGGATGGTTATTTCGCCTCCATTGCAGACACATTAGGGCCCCCTCAGATGTGAGGCCCATTGAGCAAATCTCCATTGATTCCCCCAAAATAGGTTCTTTGCTGAAGCTTTAATTTGTCACAGGCCGTTTCTTGTGGATTGCAGCCCCCATTAACCAGCTAACGCAGCATTCCCCAGCAACGCCGCGGCCCCTCGCGAAACAGATGGTGTTCTGTTACTTTAGCGAAGGAAAAAAAGCATAATTAGAAAACCATTCTACTAAATGTGCTTTCTGCTGAAACATGTTCACTTTTCCAGAAACAATATGCTATTAAAAGGTGAAGTCATTGCAGAGGCTGGAGAGAAGCAATGCTTGTGTTAACCCCTACCTTGCTGCTGGCTGAATAAAACTGGGTCATGGTGCTGAGGTAAGAACCTTCATGAAGGGTCCGCTGTAAATATAGGTCACTCTGGCTTTATTTGCATCTCCTTATTATAAAACAATATAACTTACTTGCCGTATACTACGACTTTGATTGTATTACGATATTGGCATATGTTACGGCGACTCAGTCATAAGATAAGTTTTGTTTTGCCCACAAACTAGTGTTTCACATCATTGGTTGCAATTTGATTTGACCATTCATACACTGACCACTAATAAAAGAATATCACTGACAATTGGTAATGGTAAATATGTGTGTGCTAATTGCAGTAATAGGTCATGACCATATATAGGTTTGATTCCATTTCCTTATTTAAAGCCCATACACCCACCATGTTTCCACCGCAATTCACTCAAATTGCTGTCTTAGCTCCAAGATTGTAAATAAAGAAACCTGATAAGATCTCGTGGCTTAGCTCCTTTGATTGATTGTTGGTTGTGAGAGAGGCACTTATAGGGATTTTGTACCCCAACATTACCATCCACCCCACCATGTTATCTTTCCCTGCTAATTGCCTTCCTTATGTGTGGGGTGGGACAAGTGCTGACTCAAGCCGGCTCCTTGGGCAGGGCCTTCAATATTACAAGTTACAAGTAAAGGAAATGAAACAACTGCTTGGGTTGCTTGGAAAACGATCTAGCATTTTAGTGTGGTCAAGACCAAGGTCAAGTTTGAATTTTCCAAGTCAAATTTGAGAGATACTACAAACATAAGACAGCAGCGCTGAGCTACTCTATATATCAGTAACACAAGGAAATGTAAAACAAGATGCTCTGTAATCTGTAAAGTTATATTTTCCTTATAGGATTATTTTCATTATACTGAGATGCTGTGTTTCGTGACTTCTTTGATGATCAGCTTGGACCTGAGGCACAATTTTAATGACGCTCCTTGTAAGTTGGTCTCACACTATGCCCATGGGGTTGTAGTTTGGATGACGATCCTTGTAAGTTGATCTCACACCGTGCCCATATGGTAGTAGTTTTGATGACGCTCCTTGTAAGTTGGCCTCACAGTATGCCCATAGGGAAGTAGTTTGGATGACGCTCCTTGTAAGTTGGTCTCACACTGTGCCCATAGGGTAGTAGTTTTGATGACGCTCCTTGTAAGTTGGCCTCACAGTATGCCCATAGGGTAGTAGTTTTGATGATGCTCCTTGTAAGTTGGTCTCACACTATGCTCATAGGGTAGTAGTTTTGATGATGCTCCTTGTAAGTTGGCCTCACACTGTGCCCATAGGGAAGTAGTTTTGATGATGCTTCTTGTAAGTTGGCCTCACACTATGCTCATAGGGTAGTAGTTTTGATGACGCTCCTTGTAAGTTGGTCTCACACTGTGCCCATAGGGAAGTAGTTTTGATGACGCTCCTTGTAAGTTGGCCTCACAGTATGCCCATAGGGTAGTAGTTTTGATGACGCTCCTTGTAAGTTGGTCTCACAGTCTGCCCATAGGGTAGTAGTTTTGATGATGCTCCTTGTAAGTTGGCCTCACACTATGCTCATAGGGTAGTAGTTTTGATGAGGCTCCTTGTAAGTTGGTCTCACACTATGCTCATAGGGTAGTAGTTTTGATGACGCTCCTTGTAAGTTGGCCTCACACTATGCTCATAGGGTAGTAGTTTTGATGATGCTCCTTGTAAGTTGGCCTCACACTATGCTCAGAGGGTAGTAGTTTTGATGATGCTCCTTGTAAGTTGGCCTCACAGTATGCCCATAGGGAAGTAGTTTTGATGACACTCCTTGTAAGTTGGCCTCACAGTATGCCCATAGGGAAGTAGTTTTGATGATGCTCCTTGTAAGTTGGCCTCACAGTATGCCCATAGGGAAGTAGTTTTGATGACGCTCCTTGTAAGTTGGCCTCACACTATGCTCATAGGGAAGTAGTTTTGATGACGCTCCTTGTAAGTTGGCCTCACACTATGCTCATAGGGAAGTAGTTTTGATGACGCTCCTTGTAAGTTGGCCTCACACTATGCTCATAGGGAAGTAGTTTTGATGATGCTCCTTGTAAGTTACAGAGTTACTGTACATAGTAATTGAGGTTGAAAAAAGACTTTCAGTCCATCAAGTTCAACCTTTTAAGATCTCCTCTGATCTGCAATATGCGGATTAGTTATTAATTAATTAGCTGTTAATTAATTATTAATAGTATAGTATTTGAGGATGAATAAAGAGTTAGTCCATCAAGTTCAACCTTTTAAGATCTCCTCTGATCTGCAATATGCGGATTAGTTATTAATTAATTAGCTGTTAATTAATTATTAATAGTATAGTATTTGAGGATGAATAAAGAGTTAGTCCATCAAGTTCAACCTTTTTAGATCTCTCTTGATCTTTTTAACATGTGGACTATTTGTTATTAATTGTTAATTGATCCAGAGGCAGCAAACAGAGAAAAAGCCCATTGAAACTTTGCCAATTGTCTCATAAGGGGAAAAAAAGCAAGTTGATCTCACACTATGCCCATAGGGTAGTCGTTTTGATGACGCTCCTTGTAAGTTGGATTTACACTGTGCCCATAGGGTAGTAGTTTTGATGATGCTCCTTGTAAGTTGGCCTCACACTATGCCCATAGGGTAGTAGTTTTGATGATGCTCGTTGTAAGTTGGTCTTACACTGTGCCCATAGGGTAGTAGTTTTGATGACGCTCCTTGTAAGTTGGATTTACACTGTGCCCATAGGGTAGTAGTTTTGATGATGCTCCTTGTAAGTTGGTCTCACAGTCTGCCCATAGGGTAGAAGTTTTGATGACGCTCCTTGTAAGTTGGTCTCACAGTCTGCCCATAGGGTAGAAGTTTTGATGACGCTCCTTGTAAGTTGGACTCACACTGTGCCCATAGGGTTGTAGTTTTGATGATGCTCCTTGTAAGTTGGACTCACACTGTGCCCATAGGGTAGTAGTTTTGATGACGCCCCTTGTAAGGTGGACTTACACTGTGCCCATAGGGTAGTAGTTTTGATGATGCTCCTTGTAAGTTGGTCTCACAGTCTGCCCATAGGGTAGTAGTTTTGATGATGCTCCTTGTAAGTTGGTCTCACACTGTGCCCATAGGGTAGTAGTTTTGATGATGCTCCTTGTAAGTTGGTCTCACAGTCTGCCCATAGGGTAGTAGTTTTGATGACGCTCCTTGTAAGTTGGATTTACACTGTGCCCATAGGGTAGTAGTTTTGATGATGCTCCTTGTAAGTTGGACTTACACTGTGCCCATAGGGTAGTAGTTTTGATGATGCTCCTTGTAAGTTGGTCTCACACTGTGCCCTTAGGGTAGTAGTTTTGATGATGCTCCTTGTAAGTTGGTCTCACACTGTGCCCATAGGGTAGTAGTTTTGATGACGCTCCTTGTAAGGTGGACTTACACTGTGCCCATAGGGTAGTAGTTTTGATGATGCTCCTTGTAAGTTGGTCTCATAGTCTGCCCGTAGGGTAGTAGTTTTGATGATGCTCCTTGTAAGTTGGTCTCACAGTCTGCCCATAGGGTAGTAGTTTTGATGATGCTTCTTGTAAGTTGGTCTCACACTATGCCCATAGGGTAGTAGTTTTGATGATGCTCCTTGTAAGTTGGTCTCACACTGTGCCCATAGGGAAGTAGTTTTGATGATGCTCCTTGTAAGTTGGTCTCACAGTCTGCCCATAGGGTAGTAGTTTTGATGATGCTTCTTGTAAGTTGGTCTCACACTATGCCCATAGGGTAGTAGTTTTGATGATGCTCCTTGTAAGTTGGTCTCACACTGTGCCCATAGGGAAGTAGTTTTGATGACGCTCCTTGTAAGTTACATAGTAACTGTACATAGTAATTGAGGTTGAAAAAAGACTTTCAGTCCATCAAGTTCAACCTTTTAAGATCTCCTCTGATCTTCAATATGCGGATTAGTTATTAATTAATTAGCTGTTAATTAATTATTAATAGTATAGTATTTGAGGATAAATAAAGAGTTAGTCCATCAAGTTCAACCTTTTTAGATCTCTCTTGATCTTTTTAATATGTGGACTATTTGTTATTAATTGTTAATTGATCCAGAGGAAGCAAACAGAAAAAAAAACCCCATTGAAACATTGCCAATTGTTTCATAAGGGGAAAAAAAGTAAGTTGATCTCACACTGTGCCCATAGGGTAGTAGTTTTGATGACGCTCCTTGTAAGTTGGATTTACACTGTGCCCATAGGGTAGTAGTTTTGATGACGCTCCTTGTAAGTTGGATTTACACTGTGCCCATAGGGTAGTAGTTTTGATGATGCTCCTTGTAAGTTGGCCTCACACTATGCCCATAGGGTAGTAGTTTTGATGATGCTCGTTGTAAGTTGGTCTTACACTGTGCCCATAGGGTAGTAGTTTTGATGACGCTCCTTGTAAGTTGGATTTACACTGTGCCCATAGGGTAGTAGTTTTGATGATGCTCCTTGTAAGTTGGTCTCACAGTCTGCCCATAGGGTAGAAGTTTTGATGACGCTCCTTGTAAGTTGGTCTCACAGTCTGCCCATAGGGTAGAAGTTTTGATGACGCTCCTTGTAAGTTGGACTCACACTGTGCCCATAGGGTTGTAGTTTTGATGATGCTCCTTGTAAGTTGGACTCACACTGTGCCCATAGGGTAGTAGTTTTGATGACGCCCCTTGTAAGGTGGACTTACACTGTGCCCATAGGGTAGTAGTTTTGATGATGCTCCTTGTAAGTTGGTCTCACAGTCTGCCCATAGGGTAGTAGTTTTGATGATGCTCCTTGTAAGTTGGTCTCACAGTCTGCCCATAGGGTAGTAGTTTTGATGATGCTTCTTGTAATTTGTTCTCACAGTCTGCCCATAGGGTAGTAGTTTTGATGACGCTTCTTGTAAGTTGGTCTCACAGTCTGCCCATAGGGTAGAAGTTTTGATGATGCTTCTTGTAAGTTGGTCTCACAGTCTGCCCATAGGGTTGTAGTTTTGATGATGCTTCTTGTAAGTTGGTCTCACAGTCTGCCCATAGGATAGTAGTTTTGATGATGCTTCTTGTAAGTTGGTCTCACAGTCTGCCCATAGGGTTGTAGTTTTGATGATGCACCTTGTAAGTTGGTTTCACAGTCCGCCCATAGGGTAGTAGTTTTGATGATGCTCCTTGTAAGTTGGTCTCACAGTCCGCCGATAGGGTTGTAGTTTTGATGATGCTCCTTGTAAGTTGGTCTCACAGTCTGCCCATTGGATAGTAGTTTTGATGACGCTTCTTGTAAGTTGGACTCACATTATGCCCATAGGGTAATAGTTTTGATGACGCTTCTTGTAAGTTTGACTCACAGTCTGCCCATTGGATAGTAGTTTTGATGATGCTCCTTGTAAGTTGGTCTCACAGTCTGCCCATTGGATAGTAGTTTTGATGATGCTTCTTGTAAGTTTGACTCACACTATGCCCATAGGGAAGTAGTTTTGATGACGCTTCTTGTAAGTTGGTCTCACACTATGCCCATAGGATAGTAGTTTTGATGACGCTCCTTGCAATTTGGTCTCACTGTCTGCCCATAGGGTAGTAGTTTTGATGAAGCTTCTTGTAAGTTGGTCTCACAATATGCCCATAGGGTAGTAGATTTAATGACTCTTCTTGTAAGTTGGCCCACATTTGTGCAGAAAAAAAAACGGGTGTAAAAAGTGCCTTTTCTTTTCATATTTCTAGAATACTAACAGCCTGGTTTGTCGGTATATAAATGTACAAACTAGTTCCCAATGGGATCGCAATGAGCAAAATGCTAAATGTCTTTTGTATGTACAAATGCGTCATTTAGGAAATGATAGCAAGGGAGCATCCATTGTCAACAACACAAGTAGAGGTGCTAAATCAACGAAAGAACTAACTTTAATAGCTTAGTTCTATGGACATGATAACCCACAACCTCTTGTAGCCACTTGTGCCCTTCACAGGGAGAAATATCCTGCAGTATATCAGTCTGAGTGATCCAGCCCTGAAATACCAGGCAATGCTACCATGAGGAGAAATGGCAAACCCGTACATGTTGGCCTTAGTACCCATTGTGCCACCACATTGTCCATCAGCATCTCATGTTTCCACAACGTCCTATAATGTTCCAGCCCATCCAATACATATTTGTTATTCTATTGGGAACTTGATGGAGTCCTTGTAATGCTCACAAGCTCCAGAAAGAAAGCAATGTCAGCAGCCTGAGCACAGCCCCTAATAACCGTGACAGTGATAAATTCACATGTTTCCTTAGTGTCCCCAGGATATCCAGCAAATGAGCGTGGACACAGTCCAGTGTACAATGGAGTCCAACACGGGGTGTAGCTGCTGCGCTATTTATAGCCACTGGAGGTGACCTTCTTGTCTCCTTATGTTTCTGAGGAGGTCTCCAGATTCCCCCTCAGGGCGGCCGTTGCCCTCTGTGTTTTAGCAAACGAAAACTGTCAACTCGGCAGCGACATAAATCACAACTTGTTTTTCTCTTCATAAAGGTGACGGGAATAGGAAAAGCTATTAACATGGCAGGACCAGCTGCTGGTACGTCCGGGCGACTCGTGTCTTAGTGTGTTCTGCAACTGATGGGTAATCACGAAAAATAATTGCACGTTTACAGAACATAACCTTAAATGGACATGAAAAGTCTGCTTATTCCTTTGGGTTCTTTAGAAATTCTAACTCCAAAGGGGAAATAAATAAAAATGTGTATTATAGTGACATTTTTTTAAGTGTTTAGGGGTTTATTACTTATGGTCCTCTAAGGACCTGTGAACTAGTCCTCATAAGCATGGCCAGATTTATAACTAGGAAAAAAAGGCAGCTGCCTAGGGGCGCCTTTCTGGGCGGGGTGCATTATTTGCATAACAACAAACTTAAATTTAAGTTTCACACATAGCCCCAGCCTTCTCTAGACAGGTGCCATGTGCATGTTCTTTGGGATTGGGGAGGTGGTGGGTGTGTACTAGGATTCCACCTTCTCATGTCTAGTTAATAATAATCCTCGTCTGGGGTTTGCGTTACAATTGATTTGTTAGAGATACATCTGCTGGTGGACCAACATGGTGGCAGGGGAAAGATATGAGGTCATGCACCCAGGGGTGGCTAAAGAGATTGTGCCTAGGGGTGCCAGATATGTAAATTCAATCCTGCTCATAAGCACAATAAATCCTGTGGCGCAGTCGCCTCCTAAAATGATACCAAATAAACAGAGCTGTAGAAGCTGATGGTGCAGAGCATGGATGGATTTAGGTTAAGTGCTGCCTTAGACCCGGTCAGCCTTATGCGCCCTCCACGCCACAAGGGCATTTTATACTAAATGATTATTCTTTCAGAACTAAAAATGACTAATGTAAAATAATAAAAGCTCAGATCCCATTGAGAGCCTATATCACTTATTGGCCCCTCTCTGTAAGGTGTGTAGCTAGGCCACTATCAACTAAACAAACATTTAAGACCATAGACCTCCTTGAAGGGCACTCGCAGCCCTCTGTGTTGGTCTCCTTTTGTGATTCTTGTGGTCTCATGCAGTCTCGGCTCTCAGTAGACTCGACTCTCTCTCATGCAGCCTACACATGCAACTTCTAACTATGTTTTCAGAGTCTCTGGTGATATAAATATAAACTCCTTAGCCGCTTCTTGTTATGATCTTCAGTTTGTCTTTAGGATGGCGGCTCCCATATTGTAGATTCGTCCTTCAGTGGCTCTTTCACTGATCTAATTAGAAAAATACAAATAAACAATAAACTAAAGTACAATATGTCGGCATGGAAGACCTTGTAATGAAGTTATAGGCTTTGGATACATTCACTAAGGTAGGTGAGACCTCTGTGATTTCTATGTTATGCTGCACAGCCTATTGACTAAAGTATGAAGAATCAGCCTCATAGAACAACATAGGCCCCTCTCTATAAGGCAAACCTAGGCCACTGCCACCTTATACATAATGAAAAAGAACAAGTCTCCTGAGGCCACAGCCTTTATTGCAGTCTCCTAGTTTGCCCCCACCCCCTCCCCATTGCAGTGTGTCAACCTCCTAGCTTGGCCTCAATTGCAGCCTGTCAGCCTTCCAGCTTGCCCTTTATTGCAGTCTGTTAGCCTCCCAGCTTCTCCCCCTTTACAGTCTGTCAGCCTCCCAGCGTGTCCCCCATTACACTCTGTCAGCCTCCCAGCTTGTCCTTTGTTACAGCCTGTCAGCCTCTTAGCCTGCCCTCCATTGCAGTCTGTCAACCTTCCTGCTTGCCCTCTATAATATCCCAAAAGCTCTGGTAAATTTTAAAATACGGTCTATGGGCAGAGTGTGCATTGTTGAATAACTCTGCAGCACATCTACATTCCTGAGTTGTCCTGTGGGGCGCATACAAAGATCTGACGAGTCCAAAACCCCTTAGTACCCAGGGCTTATATTCTTCATATTGCTCAATATAATATATTGGTTTAATAAGATCTGAGACCTTTCCAGTGTGTTGGCCGCAATCTGAGTTGGGTTATATAGCACATCTATGTCTGCTCCTTCTGTATCTTCTGCACTAAGAGCTCCACAGCCAATAGGAATCTCCCTGGACAGTGATATTACAAAATCCATTTATATTGACCATTGTGTGCAGTCTGAGCCTGAAATCAATCAATCTATTTATTTGTCTATCTATCTATCTATCTATCTATCTATCTATCTATCTATCTATCTATCTATCTATCTATCTATCTATCTATCTATCTATCTATCTATCTACTCTATCTATACATCTATCTATCTATCTATCTATCTATCTATCTATCTATCTATCTATCTATCTATCTATCTATCTATCTATCTATCTATCTATCTATCTATCTATCTATCTATCTATCTATCTATCCATCTATCAATCCATCCATCAATCCATCCATCTATCCATCTATCTATCTATCTATCTATCTATCTATCTATCTATCTATCTATCTATCTATCTGTCTATCAAAAAATAATTTAAAGGTTCTGGGATTTTACAAAGTATAATATCCCTGTGTATCTATTTACTTGTATTACTTTATTTCATTAAGAAGTCTTTACAAGCTCTGTTTTTATTAAAATGAAGCTAATAGTCCCTGTGTGAGACTGCACTTATGCAGACACAGGCTCTGTAGTACTTGCTGTGCTGTGTCTCATATTAACCAATCAATGACCATCTCTCAACAAAATTCTACAACATGCTGCTGAGTCATCCCTGATAGGCTAGGACACTGTACTTTCAGCCCTACAAAGTTTGTGTCTGTATACGCTTCAGTAGGCAGACCCATATAGGGACTATTTGTTTCATTTTAGGCAGTAAAAACATATCCTTATAAGCCCTTCTTAATAAAACAAAGTACATAAAGTAAATAGATACCCAGGGATATTATATCCCTAGTAACATACAGAAACTTTCCATACAATTTAAAGATGAATGTTTAAAGGGATATTGCTGGAATTAATGACTGAAATGAAGCCTGTTCTGGATAAGAGTGATATTGACGTGTAAAGTCTGCAGTCCATAGAAATTCGCATCTGTTGTTGGTTTAAACTACAGATGAAAACCCCTGAGCTCGCGCACTCTCCCCAAGAGCCGGATGAAATTGTGATGATCCAGTAAATGAAAACTTCCAAAGTACACTAATTATTTGCTACTGAGCTGGGTTATGACATTTGGCTCTACAGTGAGGACCAATTTTAATAATAGTATTTACATACCTACAAAATATGTGTTTATATCATGTTTTGTGTCGGTCTTCCCATAACTGATCAGGCTGGTGGTACAAGCTCTGCATACACATTGCCATCTGGGTTCAGTTGTATTTTATATTAATGTAATTTTATATTATAAGACAAATAGATGTATGTTAAAATGATATGAAAGAGGACCAGAAGAACAAGGGAAGGAGAGACTAGAGGAGAGGGAGAAAGGGGAGATAGTGAATGGGAGTCATAGTGACAGGGGCGTACATTCCAGCACCAAGAGCTGAGGGGGATACTACAGCACCAAGAGCTGAGGGGGACACTCCAGCACCAAGAGCTGAGGGGGACACTCCAGCACCAAGAGCTGAGGGGGATACTACAGCACCAAGAGCTGAGGGGGACACTCCAGCACCAAGAGCTGAGGGGGACACTACAGCACCAAGAGCTGAGGGGGGCACTCCAGCACCTAGAGCTGAGGGGGGCACTCCAGCCCCAAGAGCTGAGGGGGACACTCCAGCCCCAAGAGCTGAGGGGGACACTCCAGCACCAAGAGCTGAGGGGGACACTCCAGCACCAAGAGCTGAGGGGGACACTCCAGCACCAAGAGCTGAGGGGGACACTCCAGCACCAAGAGCTGAGGGGGACACTACAGCACCAAGAGCTGAGGGGGACACTCCTGCACCAAGAGCTGAGAGGGACACTCCTGCACCAAGAGCTGAGGGGGACACTCCAGCACCAAGAGCTGAGGGGGACACTACAGCACCAAGAGCTCAGGGGGACAATCCTGCACCAAGAGCTCAGGGGGACACTCCAGCACCAATAGCTCAGGGGGACAATCCTGCACCAAGAGCTCAGATTGTCACACTCTTGAACCAAGAGCTCAGGAGGGCACACTTCAGCACCAAGATCTAAGGGGGGCACTCCTGCACCAAGAGCTGAGGGGGGCACTCCAGCACCAAGAGCTGAGGGGGACACTCCAGCACAACAGCTGAGGGGGATACTCCAGCACCAAGAGCTGAGGGGGACACTCCTGAACCAAGATCTAAGGGGGACACTACTGTACCAAGAGCTGAGGGGGACACTCCTGAACCAAGAGCTCAGGGGGCACACTCCAGCACCAAGAGCTGAGGGGGCACTCCAGCACCAAGAGCTGAGGGGGACACTCCTGAACCAAGATCTCAGGGGGACATTCCTGTACCAAGAGCTGAGGGGGACACTCCTGAACCAGGAGCTTAGGGGCACACTCCAGCACCAAGAGCTGAGGGGGGAATTCCTGCACCAAGAGCTGAGGGGGGCACTCCTGCACCAAGATCTCAGGGGGACACTCCTGCACCAAGATCTCAGGGGGACACTCCTGCACCAAGAGCTCAGGGGGACACTCCTGCGCCAAGAGCTCAGTTGGGCACACTCCTGTACCAAGAGCGGAGGGGGCACAATCCTGCACCAAGAGCTCAGGGGGACACTCCTGCATCAAGAGCGCAGGGGCACACTCCTGCACCAAGAGCTGATGGGGGCACTCCTGCACCAAGAGTTGAGGGTCCACACTCCTGCAACAGATGCTCAGGGGGCCACACTCCTGCACCAACAGCTCAGGGGGACACACTCCTGTACCAAGAGCTGAGGGGGACACTCCTGCACCAAGGGTACAGAGGGGCACCAACAGCTCAGGGGGACACTCCTGCACCGAGAGCTCAGGGGGACAATCCTGCACCAAGAGCTCAGGTTGGCACACTCTTGAACCAAGAGCTCAGGAGGGCACACTCCAGCACCAAGATCTAAGGGGGGCACTCCAGCACCGAGCTGAGGGGGGCACTCCAGCACCAAGAGCTGAGAGGGACACTCCAGCACCAAGAGCTGAGGGGGATACTCCAGCACCAAGAGCTGAGGGGGCACTCCAGCCCCAAGAGCTGAGGGGGACACTCCAGCACCAAGATCTCAGGGGGACACTCCAGCACCAAGAGCTCAGGGGGACACTCCTGAACCAAGAGCTGAGGGGGACACTCCTGCACCAAGAGCTGAGGGGGACACTCCAGCACCAAAAGCTGAGGGGGACACTCCAGCACCAAGATCTCAGGGGGACACTCCAGCACCAAAAGCTGAGGGGGACACTCCAGCACCAAGAGCTGAGGGGGACACTCCAGCACCAAGATCTCAGGGGGACACTCCCACACCAAGAGCTGAGGGGGACACTCCTGCACCAACAGCTCAGGCGGACACCCCAGCACCAAGAGCTGAGGGGGACACTCCAGCACCAAGAGCTGAGGGGGACACTCCAGCACCAAGAGCTGAGGGGGGTGCTCCAGCACCAAGAGCTGAGGGGGGCACTCCAGCACCAAGAGCTGAGGGGGACACTCCAGCACCAAGAGCTGAGGGGGACACTCCAGCACCAAGAGCTGAGGGGGACACTCCAGCACCAAGGGCTGAGGGGGGCACTCCAGCACCTAGAGCTGAGGGGGGCACTCCAGCCCCAAGAGCTGAGGGGGACACTCCTGAACCAAGAGCTCAGGGGGCACACCCCAGCACCAAGAGCTGAGGGGGGCACTCCTGCACCAAGATCTCCCGGGGGGACACTCCAGCACCAAGAGATGAGAGGGGCACTCCTGCACCAAGATCTCAGGGGGACACTCCTGCCCCAAGAGCTCAGTTGGGCACACTCCTGTACCAAGAGCTGAGGGGGCACAATCCTGCACCAAGAGCTCAGGGGGACA
This sequence comes from Discoglossus pictus, assembly GCA_027410445.1. Taxonomy (NCBI): domain Eukaryota; kingdom Metazoa; phylum Chordata; class Amphibia; order Anura; family Alytidae; genus Discoglossus; species Discoglossus pictus. The sequence goes on from CM050173.1 coordinate 111,835,880, forward strand.
CTCCTGCACCAAAAGCTCAGGGGGACACTCTTGCCCCAAGAGCTCAATTGGGCACACTCCTGTACCAAGAGCTGAGGGGGCACAATCCTGCACCAAGAGCGCAGGGGGACATTCCTGCACCAAGAGCTGAGGGGGACACTCCAGCGCCAAGAGCTAAGGGGGGCACTCCTGCACCATGAGTTGAGGGTCCACACTCCTGCACCAGATGCTCAGGGGGCCACACTCCTGCACCAACAGCTCAGGGGGACACACTCCTGTACCAAGAGCAGAGGGGGACACTACTGCACCAAGGGTACAGAGGGGCACCAACAGCTCAGGGGGACACTCCTGCACCAAGAGCTCAGGGAATCACACTCCTGCACCAAGAGCTCAGGGAAGCACACTCCAGCTCCAAGATCTAAGGGGGCATTCCTGCACCAAGAGCTAAGGGGGCATCCCTACACCAAGAGCTAAGGGGGGCACACTCCAGAACCAATAGCTCAGAGGTCACTACTGCATCGAGAGCTGAGGGGGGTACTCCTGCACCAAGAGCTCAGGTGGGCACACTCTTGCACCAACAGCTCAGTGGGGCACATTCCTGCACCAAGAGCTTAAGGGAACACTCCTGCACCAAGAACTAAGGGAAACATTCCTGCACCAAGAGCTCAGGGGGACACTCCTGCACCAAGAGCTCAGGGGGACACACTCCTGCACCAAGAACTCAAGGGGGCACACTCCAGCACCAAGAGCTCAAGGGGACACTCCTGCTCCAAGATCTAAGGGAAACACTCCTGCACCAAGAGCTCAGGGAAGCACACTCCAGCACCAAGATCTAAGGGGGCATTCCTGCACCAAGAGCTAAGGGGGCACCCCTGCACCAAGAGCTAAGGGATGCACACTCCAGAACCAATAGCTCAGGGGTCACTCCTGCATCAAGAGCTGAAGGGGGCACTCCTGCATCAAGAGCTTCAGGTGGGCGCACTCTTGCACCAACAGCTCAGTGGGGCACATTCCTGCACCGAGAGCTCAAGGGGACACTCCTCCACCAAGATCTAAGGGAAACAGTCCTGCACCAAGAGCTCAGAGGGACACTCCTGCACCAAGAGCTCAGGGGGACACACTCCTGCACCAAGAGCTCAAGGGGGCACACTCTTGTACCAAGAGCTCAGGGGGTACACTCCAGCACCAAGATCTAAGGGGGCACACTCCAGCACCAAGATCTAAGGGGGAATGCTCCAGCACCAAGATCTAAGGGGGACACTCCAGCACCAAGATCTAAGGGGGACACTCCAGCATCAAGATCTAAGGGACACACTGCTGCACCAACAGCTCAGGGTAACACACTTCTGCACCAAGAGCTCAGGGTAGCACACTCCAGAACCAAGATTTATGGGGGACACTCCTGCACCAATATCTCAGGGACACACACTCCTGTACCAAGAGCTAAGGGGGACATTCCGGCACCAAGAGCTCAGGAGGCACACTCTTGCACCAAGATCTAAGGGGGACACTACTGCACCAAGAGCTCAGAGGGGCACCAACAGCTCAGGCACACACACTCCTGTACCAAGAGCTGAAGGGGCACACCTGCACCAAGATCAAATGGGGACACTCCTGTACCAAGAGATCAGGGGGACACTCAGGCGCCAAGAGCTCAGGAGGCACACTCTTGCACCAAGATCTAAGGGGGACACTTTGTCTTGGAGAGGACTGTTTGCCAGCGTCCTGCCCTGAGACTATGGCCCTGGTACATATTGCCCTTCAAACACAGTATTCGGCCATACCAGAGTGTATGTCACTCATTCTGGCCCTTTACATACAGGGGGGTCATTCGGTACTTGCCCTGTGTGAACCATGATACCACAGATAGTTATGCCATGGAGCCCATTCATATAATGAAAGACTATGGGAAAGACTTTAGCTACATGGCAATTGAACTGTGTGAAGATGATCTGAGCGCTATTCGGTAGTTTTGTGCGCTCAGATCCCAGCTGTAACGGAACCCATCACTGTTTTACCCTGTTTATGGTTATTTAATTCTTGGTTAAAATATGATCCTAGTAATATACTGTATGTATGTTGGTTTATGCTCTGCAGAATATTGGCCCCAGGCTAGTGCAGACCTTGGCAGGAGAGATAATCCTGTTACAGATAAGGACATCTTTTCATTCTCAAACATAAGAACAAAGACGGCTGATTTAATCATTGTCTGATTATATCAAGGAGCCTCAGGGAGGGGTGACCACACCTATTGTTCTCTTTATGTGTATTGTGTGGCCAATTATGGGGGATGTGGATTGCCATGCTGCCAGTAAGATACTTTTACTAACTTTTGAACCCCTGGTCTGATTCATGCCATTTTTTAATATGTTGTTCCCCTGGGTGAGAGCTATTGAACGGTGCTGGACTTAAAGGTGTACCCTCTGTTTTTGGGGTACATCCAGAATGTGGTTAAAATTGTGTCTGTTTTAATTGTGTTACCTGTTATCTGAGGGGAGGAGACCTGGGGGTTGAACCATGTATCTAATTGGCTGTGATAATTATGTGGGTGTAGCCCTTCAGAGGGCACCATTGCATAAAAGGAGATCCCCTGTCATTAAAGAATAGTTCTACTTGACCCTTCAAAACGTAGTCTCATCTCCTTCTTGGAGGGGATCGCTCTATCATACTGGGGATTGCTATGCTTTTGCATACTCCCTTGAGCTGTAACTACTGAACGCTTGTTCCTGATGTGCTATCCTTGAAGGAGAGGTCTTCCCCACACGGTCCTGGATGCTGGAGATTCATACAGGGTGGAAGGAAGACGGCGCGGCTCCAGCTAAGCTACGCGGTTGTGGAGTCTGTGGTGGTTGTGGTGTCCGGTGCGGTGCTTGTAGGCCTCGGCGCAAACTAGGACGCGTCTATCAACGGAGGTACCCGGTCGGGGTGCCAGGAGATCCGTTACAGGACACTACTGCACGAAGAGCTCAGGTGGACACTCCTGCACCAAGAGCTCAGGGGGGGGGGGCATTCCTGCATCAAGAGTTGAGGGGCCACACTCATGCACCAACAGTTCAGGGACACACACACCTGTACAAAGAGCTGAGGGGCACTCCTGCACCAAGAGCTCAGATGCACACTCCTGTACCAAGAGCTCAGGTGCACACTCCTGTACAAAGAGCTGAGGGGGACACTCCTGCACCAAGATCTAAGGGGGACACTCCAGCACCAAGATCTAAGGGGGACACTCCTGCACCAACAGCTCAGGGGGACACACTCCTGTACCAAGCGCAGAGGGGGCACTCCTGCACCAAGAGCTCAGGTGGACACTCTCTCTTACTAAGTTATCACCACCAATCCAGCACCAAGAGCTCAGAGAAGCACACTCCTGCACCAAGAGCTCAGGGGGGCACACTTCAGCACCAAGATCTAAGGGGGACACACTCCAGAACCAAGAACTCAGGGGAACACACTACTGCACCAAGAGCTCAGAGGGACACACTCCAGCACCAAGAGCTCAGAGGGCACACTCTTGCACCAAGAGCTCAGGGGGCACACTCCAGCACCAAGAGCTCAGGGGCACACTCCAGGACCAAGATCTTAGGGGGCACACGCCAGCACCAAGATCTAAGGGAGACACATCTACACCAACAGCTCAGATGGACACACTCCTGCACCAAGAGCTCAGGGCCACACTCTTGCACCAAGAGCTCAAGGGGACACACTCCTGCACCAAGAGCTTAGGGGGGAACACTCCAGCACCAAGATCTAAGGGGGCACACTCCAGAACCAAGATTTAAGGGGGAAACTCCAGCACCAAGATCTAAGGGGGCACACTCCAGCACCAAGATCCAAGGGGGCACACTCCAGCACCAAGATCTAAGGTGGCACATTCCAGCACCAAGATTTAAGGGGGAGACTCCTGCGCCAAGAGCTCAGGGAGCACACTCCTGCACCAAGAGTTGAAAGACCACAATCCTTCACCAACAGCTCAGGGGAACACACTTCTGCACCAAGAGCTCAGGGTAGCACACTCCAGCACCAAGAGCTCAGGGGGGAACACTCCAGCACCAAGATCTAATGGGGACACTCTTGTACCAAGAGCTCAGGGGGACACTCCTGCATCAAGAGCTCAGGGAAGCACACTCCTGTACCAAGAGCCCAGGGGGGCATACTCTTGCACCAAGATCTAAGGGGGACACTACTGCACCAAGGGCTCAGGAGGCACTCCTGCACCATGAGCTGGGGGCCCACTCCTGCACCAAGTGCTCAGGTGGGAACACTCTTGAACCAACAGCTCAGAGGGGCACAGAGCTGAAGGGGGACACTCCTGTACCAAGAGCTGAGGGGGACACTCCTGCACCAAGAGCTCAGTTGGGCACACTACAGCACAAAGATCTAAATGTGAAACTCCTGCACCAACAGCTAAGGGGGGCACACCTGCACCAAGAACTCAGGGGAGCACACTCCAGCACCAAGATCTAAGGGGGGACACTCCTACACCAGCAGCTCAGGGGGACACACTCCTGCACCAAGAGCTCAGGGGGGCACACTCCAGAAGCAAGATCTAAGGGGGCACACACCAGCACAAAGATCTAAGGGGGCACACTCCAGCAGCAAGATCTAAGGGGGACACTCCTGTACCAGTAGCTCAGGGGGACACACTCCTGCACCAACAGCTCAGGGACATACACTCCTGTACCAAGAACTGAAGGGGCACTCCTGCACCAAGAGCTCAGGTGGACACTCCTGTACCAAGAGCTGAAGGGGGACACTCCTGTACCAAGAGCTGAGGGGGACGCTCCTGCACCAAGAGCTCAGGAGGGCACACTACAGCACCAAGATCTAAGGGGGAAACTACTGCACCAAGAGCTCAGGTGGACACTCCTGCACCAAGAGCTGAGGGGGACACTATTGCACCAAGAGCTCAGTGAGGCACATGCTTGCATCAAGAGCTATGGGGGAGGGGCACACTCCAGCACCAAGAGCACAGGTGGACACTCCTGCACCAAGAGCTCAGGGGAACACACTCCAGCACCAAGATCTAAGGGGGATACTCCTACACCAACAGCTCAGGGGGGCACACTCCTGCACCAAGAGCTCAGGGGGACACACTCCTGCACCTAGAGCTCAGGGGGGCACACTCTTGCACCAAGAGCTCTAGGGGGGCACACTCCTGCACCAAGATCTAATGGGGACACTCCTGTACCAAGAGCTGAGTGGACACTCCTGCACCAAGAGCTCAGTTGGGCACACTCCAGCACCAAGTTCTAAGGGGGAAACTCCTGCACCAACAGCTGAGAGGGGCACTCCTGCACCAAGAGCTCAGGGGAGCACACTCCAACACCAAGATCTAAGGGGGACACTCCTACACCAGCAGCTCAGGGGGACACACTCCAGCACCAAGAGCTCAGGGGGACACACTCCTGCACCAAGAGCTCAGGGGGGCACACTCCAGAAGCAAGATCTAAGGGGGCACACTCCAGCACCAAGATCTAAGGGGGCACACTCCAGCACCAAGATCTAAGGGGGACACTCCTGTACCAGTAGCTCAGGGGGACACACTCCTGCACCAACAGCTCAGGGACATACACTCATGTTCCAAGAACTGAAGGGGCACTCCTGCACCAAGAGCTCAGGTGGACACTCCTGTACCAAGAGCTGAAGGGGGACACTCCTGTACCAAGAGCTGAGGGGGACACTCCTGCACCAAGAGCTCAGGAGGGCACACTACAGCACCAAGATCTAAGGGGGAAACTACTGCACCAAGAGCTCAGGTGGACACTCCTGCACCAAGAGCTGAGGGGGACACTATTGCACCAAGAGCTCAGTGAGGCACATGCTTGCATCAAGAGCTATGGGGGAGGGGCACACTCCAGCACCAAGAGCACAGGTGGACACTCCTGCACCAAGAGCTCAGGGGAACACACTCCAGCACCAAGATCTAAGGGGGATACTCCTACACCAACAGCTCAGGGGGACACACTCCTGCACCAAGAGCTCAGGGGGACACACTCCTGCACCAAGAGCTCAGGGGGGCACACTCCAGAAGCAAGATCTAAGGGGTCACACTCCAGCAGCAAGATCTAAGGGACACACTGCTGCACCAAGAGCTCAGGGGAGCACACTCAAGCACCATGAGCTCAGGTGGACACTCCTGTACCAGGAACTGAGGGGGACTCTCCTGCACCAAGGGCTCAGAGGGGCACCAACAGCTCAGGGACACACACTCCTGTACCAAGAGCTGAAGGGGCACACCTGCACCAAGAGCTCAGTGGGGCACACCTGCACCAAGGGCTCAGAGAGGCACCAACAGCTCAGGGACACACACTTCTGTACCAAGAGCTCATGGGAGCACACTCCAGCACCAAGATCTAAGGGGGATACTCCTACACCAGCAGCTCAGGGGGACACACTCCTGCACAAAGAGCTCTGGGGGACACACTCCCGCACCAAGAGCTCAGGGGGGCACACTCCAGAAGCAAGATCTAAGGGGGCACACTCCAGCAGCAAGATCTAAGGGGGACACTCCTGTACCAGTAGCATCGGGGGACACACTCCTGCACCAACAGCTCAGGGACATACACTCCTGTACCAAGAACTGAAGGGGCACTCCTGCAACAAGAGCTCAGGTGGACACTCCTGTACCAAGAGCTGAAGGGGGACACTCCTGTACCAAGAGCTGAGGGGGACACTCCTGCACCAAGAGCTCAGGAGAGCACACTCCAGCACCAAGAGCTCAGGGGGGAACACTCCAGCACCAAGATCTAAGGGGGCACACTCCAGCACCAAGATCTTAGGGGGCACACTCCAGCACTAAGATCTAAGGGGGAAACTACTGCACCAAGAGCTCAGGTGGACACTCCTGCACCAAGAGCTGAGGGGGACACTATTGCACCAAGAGCTCAGGGAGGCACATGCTTGCATCAAGAGCTAGGGGGGAGGGGGGGCACACACCAGCACCAAGAGCACAGGTGGACACTCCTGCAACAAGAGCGGAGGGGGCACTCTCCAGCACCAAGAGCTCAGGGGAACACACTCCAGCACCAAGATCTAAAGGGGGATACTCCTACACCAGCAGCTCAGGGGGACACACTCCTGCACCAAGAGCTCAGGGGGACACACTCCTGCACCAAGAGCTCAGGGGGGCACACTCTTGCACCAAGAGCTCTAGGGGGGCACACTCCAGAAGCAAGATCTAAGGGGTCACACTCCAGCAGCAAGATCTAAGGGACACACTGCTGCACCAAGAACTCAGGGGAGCACACTCAAGCACCATGAGCTCAGGTGGACACTCCTGTACCAAGAGCTGAGGGGGACACTCCTGCACCAAGGGCTCAGAGGGGCACCAACAGCTTAGGGACACACACTCCTGTACCAAGAGCTGAAGGGGCACACCTGCACCAAGAGCTCAGGGGGGCACACCTGCACCAAGGGCTCAGAGGGGCACCAACAGCTCAGGGACACACACTCCTGTACCAAGAGCTCAGGGGAGCACACTCCAGCACCAAGATCTAAGGGGGATACTCCTACACCAGCAGCTCAGGGGGACACACTCCTGCACCAAGAGCTCAGGGGGACACAATCCTGCACCAAGAGCTCAGGGGGGCACACTGCAGAAGCAAGATCTAAGGGGTCACACTCCAGCAGCAAGATCTAAGGGACACACTGCTGCACCAAGGCTGACACTCTTGTACTAGTAGCTCAGGGACACACACTCCTGTACCAAGAACTGAAGGGGCACTCCTGCACCAAGAACTCAGGTGGACACTCCTGTACCAAGAGCTGAGGGGGACACTCCTACACCAAGAGCTCAGAGGGGCACCAACAGCTCAGGGACACACATTCCTGTACCAAGAGCTAAAGGGGCACACCTGCACCAAGAGCTCAGGGGGGCACACCTGCCCCAAGGGCTCAGAGGGGCACCAACAGCTCAGGGACACACACTCCTGTACCAAGAGCTGAAGGGACACTCCTGCACCAAGAACTCAGGTGGACACTCCTGTACCAAGAGCTGAGGGGGACAGTCCTGCACCAAGAGCTCAGAGGGGCACACTCCTGCACCAAGATCTAATGGGGACACTCCTGTACCAAGAGCTGAGTGGACACTGCTGCACCAAGAGCTCAGTTGGGCACACTCCAGCACCAAGATCTAATGTGGTCACTCCTGTACCAAGAGCTCAGGAGGGCACACTACAGCACCAAGATCTAAGGGGGGCACACTCCAGCACCAAGAGCTCAGGGGGAAACTACTGCACCAAGAGCTCTAGGGGGACACCCCTGCACAAATAGCTAAGGGGGGCACACTCTTGCACCAAGAGCTCAGGGGGGGGCATACTTCTTCACCAAGGGCTCAGGGGGCACTCCTGCACCATGAGCTGAGGGGGGCACCTGCACCATGTACTCAGGTGGGCACACTCTTGCACCAACAGCTCAGGGGGGCACATTCCTGCACTAAGAGCTCTAGGGGCCACTCCTACACCAAGATTTAATAGGAACACTCCTGCAACAAGAGCTCAGGGGGACACACTCCTGCACCAAGAGCTCAGGGGGCACACTCTTGCACCAAGAGCTCAGGGAGAACACTCCGGCACCAAGAGCTCAGGGGGCACACTCCAGCACCAAGATCTAAGGGGGACACTCCTACACCAACAGCTCAGATGGACACACTCCTGCACCAAGAACTAAGGGGCACACTCTTGCACCAAGAGCTCAAGGGGACACACTACTGCACCAAGAGCTCAGGTGGAACACTCCAGCACCAAGATCTAAGGGGGCACACTCCTGCACCAAGATCTAAGGGGGCACACTCCAGCACCAAGATTTAAGGGGGAGACTCCTGCACCAAAAGCTCAGGGGAGCACATTCCTGCACCAAGAGTTGAAAGGCCACAATCCTGCACCAACATCTTAGGGGGACACTTCTGCACCAAGAGCTCAAGGGGAGCACACTCCAGCACCAAGATCTAATGTGGTCACTCCTGTACCAAGAGCTCAGGAGGACAAACTACAGCACCAAGATCTAAGGGGGCACACTCCAGCACCAAGAGCTCAGGGGGAAACTACTGCACCAAGAGCTCTAGGGGGGCACTGTCATGAATCAGTCGGTGGCCATTTTGTGACTGGCAGTATTAGCCACACCCTGGGGCCATATTGTGTATGGGCATGACAGTTCATGGCTCAGTCAGCATCCATATTGGGACTGGCAGCAGTGGTCACCTCTAGGAGCCATTTTATGATCGGACTCTACTCTCCACATGGCCATGTAGAAGACAACTGGAGTACAGGATACCTACATCTGTACTTAGTGGGGTTTGGGGCTCGCAGACCCCCTGTTATACTGTTGTAGGGTTGTATTGTTATTTTGTGGTCTAGGGGATAAAGTATTGTGGGTTTGCCCCTTGGCATATTCCCATCCCTTCCATGTTTAGGCTCATTGTAATGGGTGTCATGTGAGGGAGCTGGTGGGATGTGTTGGTTGTATGTGTGTGAAGCATTGTGTGTTGTATTTGTAAATATGAATGTATGTTATTATATTGTAGAGGGGAAGGCCGTTGAATACAGCCAAACCTCCTTTGTTCCCAAAGGCCTGTTAATCCCATTAGCTACGTGTCCAGCAGAGAACTAACAATGGGGAGCTCACAGCTGGAGAGCAGACAGGCAGGCACCCAGAAACAATGGGATGGCCTGAGGCTTCTCAGTCTTTCTAGCATGGGCACAGGAGAACCAAGGTATGCTTTGCCCTGGAGATTCAGAGCCCAAATGAATTAGTTGGCCCCGCCTAGTGGGTGGACCTGGGGAGGAGTCTCATGGTTCCCACATAGGGACCCTGCCTGATTGGCCAGAGGCAGTGAGGGGCTGACTAAAGGTAGCCCCTCCTGGTAATGTTGTATGTCTGTTTAAAAGATGTGGTTTTCCAAATAAAGTTGTTCATAATTTTCATCAAGACTTTGTGTGCAGGTGTATTATTGACCCAGGGGCATATGCTGGTAGAGGAGATCGTTTCTGACTCCCTGCCAGGTTTCCCAGGCACACTACCAAAAGCTGGGACTTATGCTCTTGCATCTACAAAGATTGTCCATTGGTCTGAGTCACCCAAATCTTAGGTCTAAAACCTACAGGAGATAAGAGGACTAGGATTCTCTATACTCCATCATCATTGTAGGTTGTGGCAGGCACCCCTGCACAAATAGCTGAGGGGGGCGCCTGCACCATGTACTCAGGTGGGCACACTCTTGCACCAACAGCTCAGGGGGGCACATTCCTGCACTAAGAGCTCTAGGGGCCACTCCTGCACCAAGATCTAATAGGAACACTCCTGCAACAAGAGCTCAGGGGGACACACTCCTGCACCAAGAGCTCAGGGGGCACACTCTTGCACCAAGAGCTCAGGGGGAACACTCCAGCACCAAGAGCTCAGGGGGCACACTCCAGCACCAAGATCTAAGGGGGCACACTCCTGCACCAAGATCTAAGGGGGCACACTCCAGCACCAAGATTAAAGCGGGAGACTCCTGCACCAAGAGCTCAGGGGAGCACACTCCTGCACCAAGAGTTGAAAGGCCACACTCTTGCACCAACAGCTTAGGGGGACACTTCTGCACCAAGAGCTCAAGGGGAGCACACTCCAGCACCAAGAGTTAAGGGGGGAACACTCCAGCACTAAGAGCTCAGGGGAGCACACTCCTGCACCAAGAGTTGAAAGGCCACACTCCTGCACCAACAGCTTAGGGGGACAATTCTGCACCACGGGCTCAAGGGGAGCACACTCCAGCACCAAGAGCTCAGGGGGGAACACTCCAGCACCAAGATCTAAGGTGGCACACTCCAGCACCAAGATTTAAGGGAGAGACTCCTGCACCAAGAGCTCAGGGGAGCACACTCCTGCACCAAGAGTTGAAAGGCCACACTCCTGCACCAACAGCTCAGGTGGAAACTTCTGCACCAAGTGCTCAGGGGAGCACACTCCAGCACCAAGAGCTCAGGGGGATCACTCCAGCACCAAGATCTAATGGGGACACTCCTGTACCAAGAGCTCATGGGGACACTCCTGCACCAAGAGCTCAGGGGGACACTCCTGCACCAAGAGCTCAGGGAAGCACACTCCTGCACCAAGAGCACAGGGGGGCACACTCTTGTGCCAAGATCTAAGGGGGACACTACTGCACCAAGGGCTCAGGGGGCACTCCTGCACCATGAGCTGAGGGGGGCACTCCTGCACCAAGTGCTCAGGTGGGAACACTCTTGGGCAAACAGCTCAGAGCGGCACATTCCTGCACCAAGAGCTCAAGGGGACACTGTTGCACCAAGATCTAATGGGAACACTCCTGCACCAAGAGCTCAGGGGGACACTGTCATGGCTCAATCGGCACCCATCTCAGTCTTGGACTGATGTCTGCCACAGGCTGTTGCCATTGGAGATGATAACTGGGGGTTTGAGCTCACAGAGCCACTGGTATAATGTTATAATGGTATATTGTTATGATTGTTGTCTAGGGAAAGGAGCAGGGTTCCCATCACCATCAATAAAAGTTATTAATGCATGAGAGGGATTGATGTGGAAACCCTACCCCACTCCCATATCCTATGAGAGCAGTAGGCGGTTTTATGTTGGGTGCGCTTTTACGCTTTTACGTGACCAGACCGACAGTATGTGGAATACTATATATAATGATGTCTTACAGTAGGGAGTAATTCTAATGCACACATTGCCACATACATCTTGTCAGGGAAATCTGGCCCCAAAGGCTAATCCCTTGTGTACACACACTTAAGGGATAAGAGTCATAAACAATAAGATCCCCACAGCCACAGAGGCACCATCTCCCCAGGGGGCTTCTCAGTTCCTAGCAGAAGACCCAGGAGAGAGTCAAGACATGCTTCCCCTCTGGTGGTCAGAAGCCAAATGACTCTGTTAGCCACACCTAGTGGGCGGACCTGGGAGGGGACTCATGATTCCCAGGACATGACCCTATGTGATTGGCCAGAGGCCATTAGGGGTTGACCTCAGGTAGCCCCTCCCTCTACTATGTTGAAAAGTTCTTAATTTTCATACTTTGACTAAGCATGTATTATTGACCCAGAGGCATATGCTTGTAGAGGAGCTCGTTCTGACTCCCTACCAAGGTGCTCCCAGGTACACTACCAAAGCAGCTGGGACTTATGCCTTTGTATCAACAAAGACTGTCCATAGGTCTAGAGTCACCCAAACTTAGGTCTAAACCTACTGGGAATAAGAGTACTAGGATACTCTAGATCCCATCATCCTAGTCGGTTGTGTCAATTGGTGGCAGTCGTGGGAGGCTCTACAGAAAGACCAAGAATTGAGCAGCAATATGAGAAATGGTCCTCAGCGGAGCTAAGGGAGGTGATGAAGCAGAAAGGAATCCCTCGGAGGAAGGGAGACCAACGAGCGGTGATGATTGCAGCCCTGAGAAAAAATGATGCAGAGCAGGAGGAAGTAGAGGAGTTGCGTGAGGGACCACCAAGGGCTCCAAGACTCCAACCAGAGTAAGACATCACCAAAGAGGCAACAAGGAGGTATGAAGAAGCCAGACACTTATACCCCAGTAAGATGACCGCACAAGAGGTGGCCAAATTACTGGACCAGCATTACCAGAGAATCTGGCAGGAGCGCACTGGGGAGAGGGATCAAGCTCAGCAAAGGCTTGGTTGCCGCACAGAGGAATTGCCAGTACGAGTTAAGATGGCATACCAGAACTTTAAGTTCCAGGATGGTATGGACAATATGGACGAATTCTTTCAGGAGTTTGAGCAGCAATGTGGGGTCCAAGATATTCCCTATGGAGAATGGGCCACATTGCTGCTAAACAAGTTAACAGGAAGGGCCATTGCGGCATGTGGAGCCCTTCCACGGGAACAAGCCCAGGATTACAAATATTTGTGCACGGTGTTGCTGAGCAGATATACTGTGACTCCTGAGACATTTTTGGATAGATTCAGGGCCACCACCAAAGGACCCGCAGACACTCATGTGGAAGTTATGTGCAGGTTAAGGCGAGCTTGTACCCAGTGGTGGTCTACACAAGGAGCCATCACAGCTGAACAGATATTGGAAGTGGTACTGGTGGAACAATTCCTGAACATTTGCTCCTCAGAAGTCAGTGACTGGTTGCAAGATCAAAAAACGACCACTGCAGACCAAGCAGCTGCGCTGGCAGATCGGTTTATTAGCACCAGCGCCAAGAGAGTGTCCCAAGGAACAAAACCTAGCCTGAATATGGGTAGGGGCCCCAGAGAGGTGGTGCCAGCACGATCAGCTCCTGAGCTGCGTAATGCGCCCTGGGCACAGCCAGTAAAAACATCTGACCAAAGGGGTACCAAGTGCCAGCCTGCTCCCAGGACACAATGGGGGACCAAACCAATGAACTCAGAATGCTACAACTGCAACCAACGAGGTCACTTTGCTAAGGATTTTCCTCAGGCACCCAAAAACTCTAGAGGACCTCCCCCCCGCCATGTACAGTATTTGGGGTAGTGGACTGAGGGGCCGGCGAGCTCCAATGCAGCTTTTTGGGAGCCAGAAGCAGAGGGAGGATATCCAGGGGTTTATACTGTAAGGAACCCACAGAAGCTGTCTGGAGAACAACATAGGCAAGCCGTGTGGCTACAAGGACGCTAAGCTACTGGTTACTGTGACTCTGGATCAGCAGTCACAGTAGTCCTACCCAAATGGGTACGCCCTACAGATTCTATCTGAAAGGAAATGTGGGTGATGGTAGCAGGAGGAGAACAGTTAACCATCCCCATGGTTCGCGTTAATTTGGACTGGGGCAGGGGGAACCAAAGCAAGGAAGTGGGAGTCATGGATGGGCTCCCCGCGGATGTTTTACTGGGCAATGATTTGGGCCACATGACGAGCCAATATGTACAGCCCATTACCAGAGCTCAAGCCAAGAGCAACCACCCTGGAGAGGCATACCAGGAGCAGAGGGGATACCCAAGACCTGAGCAGCACAGCCAAACCCCTGACGGATCTCACCAAGAAGAAACTACCCAGGGAAGTGAATTGGACTTCTGCGTGCGAGTCGGCTTTCCAAACACTGAAGGATGCTCTGACCTGCTCCCCAGTCCTGGCTGCCCCAGACTATAACCACCCTTTCATGGTACAGACTGATGCCTCCATGTATGGCATAGGGGCAGTATTGAGTCAGCCAGACAACCAGGGAGTTGAGCACCCAGTGGCCTACATTAGTAGGAAACTACTGCAACAAGAAACAGCCTATGCAACTATAGAAAAGGAATGTTTAGCAGTAGTCTGGGCTCACAGTCACCACAGACCATAACCCTCTTTGCTGGTTATCTAAAGTGGCTGGAGAGAATGGCCGACTACTGAGGTGGAGTTTAGCCCTACAAACTTTTACTTTCACTGTACAACACCGCAAAGGGAAATTCCACCAGAACGCAGATGGATTGTCGCTCCAACTAGAGCCCTGACTGTCAGTCCAGATAGGCATCCTGGAGTACAGGATGACAACATCTGTACTTGGGGGGGGGGGGGGGGGGGGGTAATTGTCATGGCTCAATCGGCACCCATCTCAGTCTTGGACTGGTCGTCCACAGGCTGTTGCCAGTGGAGATGATAACTGGGGGTTTGAGCTCCCAGAGCCACTGGTATAATGTTATAATGGTATATTGTTATGATTGTTGTCTAGGGAAAGGAGCAGGGTTACCATCACCATCAATAAAAGTTATTAATGCATGAGAGGGATTGATGTGGAAACCCTACCCCACTCCCATATATCCTATGAGGGCAGGAGGCGGACCGGGGAGGGGACTCATGATTCCCAGGACATGACCCTATGTGATTGGCCAGAGGCCATTAGGTGCTGACCTCAGGTAGCCCCTCCCTCTACTATGTTGAAAAGTTCTTAATTTTCATACTTTGACTAAGCATGTATTATTGACCCAGAGGCATATGCTTGTAGAGGAGCTCGTTCTGACTCCCTACAAAGGTGCTCCCAGGTACACTACCAAAGCAGCTGGGACTTATGCCTTTGTATCAACAAAGACTGTCCATAGGTCTAGAGTCACCCAAACTTAGGTCTAAACCTACTGGGATTAAGAGTACTAGGATACTCTAGATCCCATCATCCTAGTCGGTTTTGACAGACACATTCTTGCACCAAGAGCTCAGGGGGCACACTCCAGCACCAAGATCTAAGGGGGCACACGCCAGCACCAAGATCTAAGGGGGAAACTCCTGCACCAAGAGCTGAGGCGGGGACTCCTGCACCAAGAGCTCAGTGGAGCACACTCCAGCACCAAGATCTAAGGGGGACACACTCCTGCACCAAGAGCTCAAGGGGGAACACTCCAGCACCAATATCAAAGGGAGACACTCCAGCACCAAGATCTAAGCGGGACACACAGCTGCACGGAGAGCTCAGGTGGGCACACTCTTGAGCCAAGAGCTCAGGAGAGCACAGTACAGCACCAAGATCTGAGGGGGGCACACTCCAGCACCAAGAGCTCAGGGGGAAACTACTGCACCAAGAGCTCAGGTGGACACTCCTGCACCAAGAGCTAAGGGGGCACACTCTTGCATCAAGAGCTCGGGGGGGGGGCACACTCCAGCACCAAGAGCACAGGTGGACACTCCTGCAACAAGAGCTGAGGGGGCACACTCCAGCACCAAGATCTAAGTGGGTACACTCCAGCACCAAGATCTAAGGGGGCACACTCCAGCACCAAGAACTAAGGGCGAAACTCCTGCACCAACAGCTGAGGGGGGCACTCCTGCACCAAGAGCTCAGGGAAGCACACTCCAGCACCAAGATCTAAGGTGGACACTCCTACACCAGCAGCTCAGGGGGGCACACTCTTTCACCAAGAGCTCTAGGAGGCACACTCCAGAAGCAAGATCTAAGGGGGCACAATCCAGCACCAAGATCTAAGGGGGCACACTCCAGCAGCAAGATCTAAGGGAGAAACTCCTGCACCAAGAGCTCAGGGGAGCACACTCCAGTACCAAGATCTAAGGGACACACTGCTGCACCAAGAGCTCAGGGGAGCACACTCCAGAACCAAGATTTAAGGGGGAAACTCCAGCACCAAGATCTAAGGGGGACACTCCTGTACCAGTAGCTCAGGGGGACATACTCCTGCACCAACAGCTCAGGGACATACACTCCTGTACCAAGAACTGAAGGGGCACTCCTGCACCAAGAGCTCAGGTGGACACTCCTGTACCAAGAGCTGAAGGGGCACTCCTGCACCAAGAGCTAAGGGGGACACTCCTGCACCAAGAGCTCAGAGGGGCACACTCCAGTACCAAGATCTAAGGGACACACTGCTGCACCAAGAGCTCAGGGGAGCACACTCCAGAACCAAGATTTAAGGGGTAAACTCCAGCACCAAGAGCTAAGGGGGACACTCCTGCACCAAGATCTAATAGGGACACTCTTGTGTCAAGAGCTGAAGGGGGACACTCCTGTACCAAGAGCTCAGGGGGACACTCCTGCACCAAGAGCTCAGTTGGGCACACTCCAGCACCAAGATCTAAGCGGGACACACAGCTGGCATAATAGATAAGCCTATTACAAGGGCTCCTCATAAGCAAGAGAGGTCCATTGTGTGAAGTGTTCACATTGTGAAAGATGAAACAAAGGGAAGGATGATCTAATCATTGTCTGTTATTGTATCAAAGTAGCCAGGTAGACTCTGGAAGGTGTGACCACACCTATTGTTATCTCTATCTGTACTGTGTGGCCAAATATGGGCATGTGTATTACCTGTGGCCAAAGATGTATAAATATATTTGTGTAAGAAAATAAAGACACATCCTTCTTTGACTCCATATTGAGTGTCGTCCAATATGGGTGGATGGGGCTTGTGAGACTGCACAGTGCTTCTATATGGATATTTAGCAGTATACCAACGGAGATATTGGATTTATTATTCAAACTCCGTTACAAGCACACTCCAGCACCAAGAGCTCGGGGGACACACTCCTGCACCAAGATCTAAGGGGGCACACTCCAGCACCAAGATCCAAGGGGGCACACTCCAGCACCAAGATCCAAGGGGGCACACTCTAGCACCAAGATCTAGGGTGGCACACTCCAGCACCAACATTTAAGGGGGAGACTCCTGCACCAAGAGCTCAGGGGAGCACACTCCTGCACCAAGAGTTGAAAGGCCACACTCCTGCACCAACAGCTCAGGGGGACACTTCTACACCAAGAACTCAGGGGAGCACACTCCAGCACCAAGATCTAAGGGGGCACACTCCAGCACCAAGATCTTAGGGGGCACACTCCAGCACCAAGAGCTCAGGGGGGCACACTCCTGTACCAAGAGCTTATGGGATACTCCTGCACCAGGATCTAAGGGGGACACTCCTACACCAAGAGCTCAGGGTGCACTCCTGTACCAATAGTTGAGGGGGACACTTCTGCACCATGAGCTCAGTGGGGCACACTCTTGCACCAAGAGTTTGGGGGGGGGGCACACTCCTGCACCAAGAGCTCAGGTGGACACTCCTGCACCAAGAGCTGAGGGGGACACTCCTGCACCAAGAGCTACAGGGGGCACACTCTTGCATCAAGAGCTCGGTGGGGGGGGGGGGCACACTCCAGCACCAAGAGTTCAGGGGGGCATTCCTGTGCCAACAGCTCAGGGGGGCACACTCCTGCACTAAGAGCTCGGAGGGGGGTGCACACTACTGCACCAAGAGCACTGGGGGGCACACTACTGCACCAAGAGATCTGGGGGGCACACTCCTGCACTAAGAGCTCAGGGGGGCACTCCACTCCTAGAGATTGACAGTAGTGTCCAGGAACATATAAAGCATTAGATGGTCAGATAGTGACCCCATTCCATGCAGGTTGGACAACGCTTTGTTATAGTGTATTTCTTCTCTGTACATTCTCTACATCCCAAAATAAACCCTGGGCATATATTTTTGCCTCTCAGATCTATTCCTGGTTACACTGTTGTTATTTAATGCTGTAGTTATTTAATACTGTATTTCCTACCTTCAGAGCCAATGGTGACATTACATTCAGTTGGCCAAAATGTTGAGACTCCTGGAGGACACCCAACATCCTTCCTCCTCCACCCCCCTAATGCCAAGCCTCATATCTGCTGACCCTTTAATGCAGCCAGAGACTCATCCTGACCTCATAGAGCCCTGGTCAGGCTGGGTGCCAGGAGTAGATTCTGAATATAATACATGAGATTTGTCCCTGGCAGGAGCCCAGCTGCCCAAAATCATCCGAATCTAATCACAACAGGACAGCAATCCCCAAACAGCTCTCCACAGCTCGATTCATATCAAATCACTGCAGCTGAAGTGAATTAGACCAGGACTTTATGGCACAAAAATCCATAATCCAGCAGGAGTGGGAAATTGGGCGTGGTAACCCATTCAGTGCCAAGAGCCAGCAGCTGGAGGAGGGAGGCAAAGAACATAATCCTCTGCACAGATATCAGGCATTGATGGGCTTAACCCAACATGTCTGGCTTCACAAGTAATTTGATATTTGCCAGAGTAACAATCTCTCATTGTTCAATACTAATCTGGTAGCAAGACCCTGCAAGAACTTGTCTCAAGAGCTTACAGTTTAATTTGGTTAGGGGCATTAATGTAATTGTCTGACTGTCAACTGACAACATCTCTCTCGTTGGCAAAATCTAGGAGGAGCATCTTTGTTATTGAGTTTATGCATTGTATCAGAACCTGACAATAAGGAATCACAGATATTTTCCAAAGTGATTAACACTGCAAAAGATACCATACAGATAGACCATAGGAATGTCCCCAAAGAAAAGACCTTCAGGAGGAGCAAAGTATGAAATGTATCAGCTCAAATGCACTAAATCTGGTGATCCATGAAGGATACCTCCTGTCTGGAAGGTGCATAAAACTGTTACCCCAAGCCTAGCTATATCCCTGATAATAACAGGATGAAAACATTGCTAAAAAAATCAACAAACACATAGAAATAGATCCTCCTCAATGTACAATGGTTAGTATGCAAATATTTATATAGGAAGTATTACATATAAATAGGTCCTCCTATGGCGAAACGCTCGTCAGTATTCTTCTTTTTGAGCCAGTCTGTCGCTGACTCAATCATTTTTTTTATTAAATCCTGTCCAGTTTTAGTCTATGGAGGATAGACATCTACATATGTTAAGATACTTTTTCTCTTTTCTTATGGTAGTGCATGCCTGGATTTCAACAACTATCTAGGAAAGTAGAGCTGTTGTTGGAGGTTCTGATACTAAGATTTTTTTTTATTAATACACAGCTGCAATAAAAATATTACGCCATGCAGATAGACTATGGGATAAATGTCCCCATTCAAAAGACCTTTAGTAGGAACAAGTATGAAATATGTCAGCTGAAATGTACAAAATTCTATGATCATCAGCCATTAGGATATATTAATAATATTAGTAACCATAATCTTGTTATAATAGGTTGATAGACTGTAAAGATAAATGGACACGTGAGTACCGTCTTTTTTTGCATACGATTTATTCTGTATTGCAGAGGACCTGTTTATATGTAATACTATATATAGACTTATTTGCATACTGCCCATTGTACATCCCAGAGGACCTATTTATATGTTTTTGTTGATTTAGCTAGTTTTGGGGTAGCAGTTTTCTGCACCTTCCAGATAGGAGGTATCCTTCGTGGGTCAGAGCATTTTGTGCACTTGAGCTGATATATTTCAACTTTGTTCCTACTAAAGGTCTTGTGTAAGGGACATTTATCCCATGGCCTATCTGCATGGTGTAATATTTTTATTGGGGGCTGGCCGATTGCGGCCAGGCAAGGAGCGCCTATGGCGCTCCTTGCACTGTTGGAGATAAGCGCCATAGGCGTTCATCCCTGCGACCCCGTACGGCTTAGGCAGGGAGCGTCGAAGGTGCTCACTGCGCTGGTGGACATGAGCACCATAGGCGCTCATCCCTACGAACCCATACGACTTAGCCGGGAGGCCTTACGATTTAGCCGGGAAGCCGTAGGCGCTCATCCCTACGACCCTGTACTTATGTTTTAATGGTTTCTACTTGGGCTGACAGTCTATAAATACTGGAGACTTTCTGGAAATGTCTGCATTTCTCCACAGGTGATGAACAGTGTGAATGCACATGTCACTGGTGAAGTAATTTCTGAAGCAACTTGCCTATCCCTTTAGAAGCTCAAAAACTGCAAATTACAAAAAAAGGTAAGCTATAATTTTATTAATAATAACTTAATAAATGTATAATCCCCCCCCCCAAAAAAAAAAGATTAAGAAAAAGAACATTATTCATGGACAGAAAAAACATGGAAAACATATATAAATTATTCAAATTAATCACATATAATAGTTGTCAAACTACGAAACGTCGTCATGCTTTGCGAGCTCGCAAGAACTGCTAAGCGAGCAAAGCGAGCTCGCAAGAACTGCGTCCCTCGCAAGGGTGGGGGACGCAGTTCGTGCCGCAAATGCGGACCCACGCAAAGTGAGTGGCTGCATTTGCAGAAGGTGGAGGCTCCAACGTCGAAGCGAGAGCGAGAGGCCGCATTTTCAGAGGTGGAAGCTCTACGGCGCCTCAAAAGTGGTTACAAACACAGCGGAAAACATAAAAGAAAACAATAAATACACACAAAAATTACATAAATACCTTACCCACAGCAAGGGGGGGGGGGGCCAGGGCCTCTGCAAGTGAAGTTACACCTCAATTTAAGTCCAATTTTCTGAGTTTAGACACGAAAATCACATGAGCAAAAAAAAAATACGAAAACGAGGCTACATAACCCTAAAGCCGCAAAACACCACCAAACACCTACGGCTTTTCCAAAAAGCTATGCGAGGTACAAGATACACTTTTAGCAAGGACGCTAAATCATCCATGTCATGAATCAGCCAGTGGCCATATTGTGTTTGGACAAAGTTCATGGCTCATGCTGTGGAAGAAAAGGTTTGGGGCCCACTTGTTATGGATATATTGCTATGTTGTGGTCTAGGGGATGAAGTATTATAAGTTTATCCCTTAGCATATTCCCATACCTCCCATGTTTAGGCTCATTGCAATGAGTATCCTGTGAGGGATCTAATGGGATATATTGGTTGTATGTGGGTGAAACATTGGGTTTATATTTGTAAATATGAATGTATGTTATTATATTAGTATGTTATTATATTGTAGAGGGGAAGTCAGTTGAATACAGCCAAGCCTCCTTTGTTCCCAAAGGCCTGTTAATCCCATTAGCTAAGTGTCCAGCAGAGTACTAACAATGGGGAGCTCACAGCTGGAGAGCAGACAGGCAGGCACCCAGAAACAATGGGATGGCCTGAGGCTTCTCAGCCTTCATAGCATGGGCACAGGAGATGTCTCTCTCTTGGGAGCTAGAGCCAAATGAATTAGTTAGCCCCACCTAGTGGGTGGACCTGGGAGAAGTCTCATGATTCCCATGTAGGGACCCTGCCTGATTGGCCAGAGGCAGTTAGGGGCTGAATAAAGGTAGCCCCTCCTGGTAATGTTGTATGCCTGTTTTAAAGATGTTGTTTTCCAAATAAAGTTGTTCATAATTTTCATCAAGACTTTGTGTGCAGGTGTATTATTGACCCAGGGGCATATGCTGGTAGAGGAGATCGTTTCTGACTCCCTTCCAGGTCTCCCAGGCACACTACCAAAAGCTGTGACTTATGCTCTTACATCTACAAAGACTGTCCATTGGTCTGGAGCCACCCAAACTTAGGTCTAAAACCTACAGGAGATAAGAGGACTAGGATTCTCTATACTCCATCATCATTGTAGGTTGTGACAATTGGCTGGCAGAGGTGGGATGCTCGGAGAAATGGAACAGCAATATGAGGAAGATATTATCAAAGAAGCAAAAAGACGGTTTAAAGAAGCCAGACACTTTTTTCCAGAAAAGTTAACAGCACAAGATGTGGGCTGCGTGCTTGACCAGATGTTCCAGAGAATATGGAGAGAGCGCATGTGGGTAAGCAAAATGGAGGTGACCACATATACAAGGCCGTGCCCTGGGCTGTCTGAGGCCCAGAAAGCAGAACTAGGTCAGAGTTGCCTAGAGGAGCTCTCTGAGTGGGATGTGTCAGAGGATCAGGAGGAGGGGGAAGGGGTAAACCCTGCCCCTGTACCACCTCCTGGGAATGGAGACTGTTTTCCCCTAAAAAATGCAGAGACTGTGTCAGAGCCTAGAAGGGATGGTAAAGTCAGCTTGGGACCAAATCACCAGCTCCAAGAGCCAGAGACCCAGGGGAATGTTCCCTGGATGGGGTCAGATAACCCATGTTTGTCCCCTGATACCCCAAGAGACTTAATCCCAGAGGAAATGCTAGCCGAGCACAGTTTCTCCAAACGGGTCACGCCTGAGGTACCGGAAGTGGAAAAGGTCTCACCTGAGGACTACCTTCCAGCACAAATCCTGGCAGAAACCCCAGTAACTGCTCAACAGGTAGGGCCAGATGAACTAAGTCTGCCCTCAGAAGTTCTAGGCAATGTGTATGGGCCAGAACTGCTCATGGAGGCAGGGGCTCAGGATTGCTATTTAAGAGACTGTGGGGAGGGAAAGGAACTGGTTCCTAGCTACAGGGAACCGGACCTCACACAGGAGGAGGCAGTGGCACCAGGGCTAGGGATAGCCGTGCCTGCCTGGGAGAAAGAGCCATGGGTGCATTGCGGCACCCCAAAGGATTGTGGATGTAGTGAGGACTTGCCTGAGATGACCAGTGTCCAGGAGCCCAATACAAACTCTGGAGCAGACAAAGCTCAGAGGGCCCAGGAATCCACAATGGATGAGGCCCAAGTTGCCAAGCAAAAGATAACAGAAGAAGAGGGTCAGCTGAGGGACCCAAAGCACAGCCTGGGTGGGAACAGCGTAGTTCTCCAGGCTGCAACACAGACAGACCCAGGGGAAGAAAACCAGGAGGGTCTGTCCAAAGATACAGATTTCCAGGAGCCAGAGCAAACGGAGCATCCAAGTCCGGACTCCATCAGGGACGCTGGAGTCAAGCGCAGACCGGTATGTACTTTACTGCAGTTATTGTGTTATTGGGCTCCCAACAATAATGATTTTGCTGAGAGAGGTACTGGACTGCCCCCTTGCAATCCCATAGGCCCAGAGACTGTTTTAGAGACCCCAGCCCAGCTGTGGGGACTGGCTGGAGGGAAAGGGGTTGCTATGGGACAGGGGTTGTTTTATGGGGCTCCCAAAAATACTGTTTTGCATCAGAAGAGTGTATGGGTGCAACCCTCTGTGTCACCAGTGACTTCCATGCTGCTGCCCAAGAAGAGAGAGGTGGGATCCTGGACTACTTGGGTGGGGGTGCAGGGGAAGAGCAATTTGCTCTATACAGTGGGAGCAAGGCCAAGGGCTGGAGGAGGTCTTTACTCTGCACCTTGGGACTGTGTGCGCACCGACACGAACTTGCCTAGTATGCTGCGGGCCTGGCCAAACCAGCAGATTCATGACTATCAGCGTAGCTGGGAAAATCTTGGATGTTCCCTGCCACGCTTGGGGAAGGTTTGTCATGAATCAGCCTGTGGCCATAT
Source organism: Discoglossus pictus (assembly GCA_027410445.1). Lineage (NCBI taxonomy): Eukaryota > Metazoa > Chordata > Amphibia > Anura > Alytidae > Discoglossus > Discoglossus pictus. Next base: position 111,859,384 of record CM050173.1, read on the forward strand.
TGTGTTTGGACAAAGTTCATGGCTCATGCTGTGGAAGAAAAGGTTTGGGGCCCACTTGTTATGGATATATTGTTATGTTGTGGTCTAGGTGATGAAGTATTATAAGTTTATCCCTTAGCATATTCCCATACCTCCCATATTTAGGCTCATTGTAATGAGTATCCTGTGAGGGATCTAATGGAATATATTGGTTGTATGTGGGTGAAACATTGGGTTTATATTTGTAAATATGAATGTATGTTATTATATTAGTATGTTATTATTTTGTAGAGGGGAAGTCAGCTGAATACAGCCATGCCTCCTTTGTTCCCAAAGGCCTGTTAATCCCATTAGCTAAGTGTCCAGCAGAGTACTAACAATGGGGAGCTCAAAGCTGGAGAGCAGACAGGCAGGCACCCAGAAACAATGGGATGGCCTGAGGCTTCTCAGCCTTCATAGCATGGGCACAGGAGATGTCTCTCTCTTGGGAGCTAGAGCCAAATGAATTAGTTAGCCCCACCTAGTGGGTGGACCTGGGAGGAGTCTCATGATTCCCACGTAGGGACCCTGCCTGATTGGCCAGAGGCAGTTAGGGGCTGACTAAAGGTAGCCCCTCCTGGTAATGTTGTATGCCTGTTTAAAAGATGTTGTTTTCCAAATAAAGTTGTTCATAATTTTCATCAAGACTTTGTGTGCAGGTGTATTATTGACCCAGGGGCATATGCTGGTAGAGGAGATCATTCTGACTCCCTTCCAGGTTTCCCAGGCACACTACAAAAAGCTGTGACTTGTGCTCTTACATCTACAAAGACTGTCCATTGGTCTGGAGCCACCCAAACTTAGGTCTAAAACCTACAGGAGATAAGAGGACTAGGATTCTCTATACTCCATCATTGTAGGTTGTGACAATCCACACCCGCGTACCACATACACAATCACCGCCATTTGACAACATTAACTTACAGAATGCAGAAATACACAGCTACACTAACGGCTTCCCCTCGCGCACGCGACCTATTTACACTACACAGTGCACACATTGCTGACACTTACACCTCAGCTCCACAATGCTGCAAACCGACATTGTATGCTGCAGTGACATCAAAACAGATTGTCAGCTCTTCAGCACAATGCTTCCTGCATATATTAATTACAAATAGGTAAAGTATATTAATTTATTAATTTATTAATTATTTAATTAGCATACAAAAAGACAATGAACAGCCTCGCAATGAGCGCCGAACGATCTCAGACCACCAAAACAATTACTGTCTGTGGCAAACATCATTACCTGCCTTACATTATTTTTGACGGGCAAGTCGCTAGTAATAAGATATTCCTTAGTATCTGACCCTCCAGTAGTAGTCAGAGCCGAGCACAGTTCTGCTTTCATAGATAGTTGTTGAAATCTTACAGGAAATTACATCCAACTAAAGGAGTTTGTCAGGTAATTAAAATTCTGATGCTCTTTGGTAAAATACAAAGCAAATTCTTTTAAAAAGACAGGTGGTCACTTTAGGTTATATAATAAAGCCATTCAAGAGAACAAACTCTACAGTATATCATATTAATGAAGCTGGGGCCAGATGTACTAAAGAGTGAAGCGGTGTAGAATATCATTCCTATGTTATCCCATGGGGTATATGTATGAAGATTTGTCATTACCAACACTGCACTCTCCAGCATAACTTCAATGCTCAGTTTGGCTCTAGTGTGGGAGACCAGGATTAGTCACCTGGGATGAACATGAATGCAGATAAGGTGACGATTCAGTTATTTTGAAAGGCTGCTACAAAGTTATGGTAGGAATAAACAGAAGTACAACTAACAGTAGACCCCCCCCCCCCCCCCCCCCCCCAGGCTCCAGACCAACAAGCAGTTTCTAAGTCTCCAGTATGGAAGCCCTTAGACACGAGCAGAGTCTGAGAAAATTAAGATTTCTTCTAAAATCCCATGAAGTTTTTCCCCAACTACAGTGGCTCTCTCTATCTGTAGATCATACACAGGCCGTGTTGCCCTCGTACAAATCTTTAGGAGAAGCGTTAAGTATCCTCAGATATTACGTCCTTTCCTTGCAAATTAATGCTACCAGCTCGTTTACTTAGTTATTTTATTAATTTACAGAAAGCATCAATTCAATTAAATTGGTTCATTTATTCAGAGACATAAAGACACAACCAATTAACTCTCTGGATGGGATTATAAGAAAAATGATCTAGTATTCAATGGGAGATAGATAATTATACTGGTTCCCCAGACCATCAAGAGGCGCCATGTTATTTATCTCAAAGTGATTTCACTGCAAAAAATTCAATTTTAGAACCCAATTTATAGCTTATTGGTAATTAGAACATTACAGATAATCAGGCACAAAATATATCATAAATAAGGTCTGGTGAGATGGGGCAGAGAGTCGGATTATATGTTACTGATAGACTTTTCTAGAATAGTCCGAATCAACTAAAACATGGCGGTCGGAAGTAGGATCAACCCAGGATTATACTGGGGACACTATTTATAGTATGCTCTCATGAAGGACTCTAACTGATATTGATGATTTTAGATAGTTTAATATAAATATATACTGTGATTTTAATATATTCAGTTTTTCTTTAATGGTGTCAGACATGTAGTCTTTGTTCTTAACATGATTAGGCACTTGGACAGAATGGGAAGAACTGTGTATTGGAAAAACATCTCAATACACTGCAGTAGTGGCACCTTACAATAGGACTGAATAGAGAGCAAGTGCCAGCAATGTATGAAGACCACTGAAGTCCCAAATGTACACTACCTACTTCTGAGGATCTCAATGTCATAATGGAAGGTATATGGGATATTTAAAGATATAGGGCCTCATTCAATTGCGATTTGGCCAATTGAATAAGGCTCTAAATAAGCACATAGCATATTTTTTTTAAATACGTTTTTAGTTAGTGAAAAGCTTGCTTTTGGATAGATGTTTACTAACTAAAAACTTCTTTAAAAAATATATGTTATGTGCTTATTTAGAGCCCTATTCAATTGGCCAAATTGCAATTGAATGAGACCCATAGTATCTGGAACCCCCAACTCCCCCCATACTCTGAGTCCAACATTACTTGCAAGGTTTGTTATACATTATTTGAAGCATTAGGCACTTGACATTGAGCAGACCATGCAAGGTCACAGCAGGCTCTCCGTAACACCATGTGCCAATGAACATGAGCATTAAAGGACTCAGAGCCACCACAAAAGTCTCATAATTTTATAGCACGACTAGAACATCAAGTCCTCCTGGGGCTGCCAGCTTGGAGAGAGATGGACATGTATTTAAAAGACTAATCTAATTTTCCAGCTTTCATCACTTTTACATTGTAGAGTAGAAATAACTTTTCACTTTATGGTGTGAGAAAACTTACACTGAAAATAGCTGCATTTCCATCAGATTTAACGGGAGCTCCACCCATCTTTTTCAAAGTGTGGCAGAGTGTGGGAAAAAATCCTCTACCTGCCTCAATGATGCACTCAGTCATGTAATGATATACATAACATAGGTACACCCCTCAGGCTCAAAGCTATCAAAAGTGGTGCAACCAGACAAGATGGAGTTTCTATACATTAGAAAATACTGAAATATATGGTATAACCAGTAGAAGACTAAGAGTTGCAGGAAAATTATCAAAAAAAAGAAGAGGAAGAAAAGAATCACCGCATGAGGATCTATTTATATATAAAACTTAATAACAAATTATTTGCTTACTACCTATTGTACATTCAGGAGGACCTATTTATTTGTGTTTGCTGAATTTTAGCAATGTTTTCATCCTGTTATTATCAGGGATACAGCTAGTTTTGGGCTAGCAGTTTTCTGCACCTTCCAGATAGGAGGTATACTTCGTGGATCAGAGCATTTTGTGCACTTGAGCTGATATATTTCAACCAAAAGACTAAAGGTTTTTTTGTATGGGGACATTTATCCCTTGGCCTATCTGCATGGTGTAATGGTTTATCAAAATGATTATCAAAAATACTATAAAAAAATAATTAAATAAAAAAATCTATTTTTTATTTGCTATTATAAGATTTAAAAAATGACTGATAACCTTCAACTAACTTGGAAATGTCTATTTAGTTCATCAGTCGTCTTAATGGCTGGAAAATCAAACTATTAACACAGACACACTCTTTAAACAAATATATTGTGGAGAGATTATGATACAATAGAGATAATGATACAATAGTGATAATGATACAATAGAGATAATGATACAATAGAGATAATGATACAATAGTGATAATGATACAATAGTGATGATACAATAGTGATAATGATACAATGGTGATAATGATACAATAGTGATAATGATACAATAGAGATAATGATACAATAGTGATAATGATACAATAGTGATGATACAATAGAGATAATGATAAAATGGTGATAATGATACAATAGTGATAATGATACAATAGTGATAATGATACAATAGAGATAATGATACAATAGTGATAATGATACAATAGTGATGATACAATAGTGATAATGATACAATGGTGATAATGATACAATAGAGATAATGATACAATAGTGATAATGATACAATAGTGATGATACAATAGAGATAATGATAAAATGGTGATAATGATACAATAGTGATAATGATACAATAGAGATAATGATACAATAGTGATAATGATACAATAGTGATAATTATACAATAGAGATAATGATAATAGTGATAATGATACAATGGTGATAATGATACAATAGTGATAATGATACAATAGAGATAATGATACAATAGTGATAATGATACAATAGTGATAATTATACAATAGAGATAATGATAATAGTGATAATGATACAATGGTGATAATGATACAATAGTGATAATGATACAATAGTGATAATTATACAATAGAGATAATGATACAATAGTGATAATGATACAATAGAGATAATGATACAATAGAGATAATGATACAGTAGTGATAATGATACAATAGTGATAATTATACAATAGAGATAATGATAATAGTGATAATGATACAATGGTGATAATTATACAATAGTGATAATGATACAATAGAGATAATGATACAATAGTGATAATGATACAATAGTGATAATTATACAATAGAGATAATGATAATAGTGATAAGGATACAATGGTGAAAATGATATAATAGTGATAATGATACAATAGTGATAATGATACAATGGTGATAATGATACAATAGTGACACCAATACAATAGTGATAATGATATAATAGTGATAATGGTACAATAGTATGCAGGAAGCCATTCTGAAACATTTGCGTTTTTTCTTTCAATATTGTCCGATATGTATATAATAACTAGCGACTTGCCCGTCAAAAAATGACGGTCAATAAAAGAAAGTGTTGAAATGCTGTTTGTCACACAATGTGAGTGTACTGTGTGCCTCAAGTAACTAAATTCCTCAAAAAGCAGAAATCTACATTACATAAAATAATAAAAACTAAAATCACCAAAAATAAAAAATGTACATTACAGAACAAAAAAAAAACCTAAGTCACAAAAAATAAAAAAAGGAACATTACAGAAAATAACAAAATACATTACAACCCCCCTCCTCACTACAAAATGTTTAAAACAATTACACACCTGAAAATAAAATACATATAATACATACATATAATACAATACAACACAATGAAATAAAATACAATACAATACAATTCAATAAAATACAATACAACACAATTCAATTAAATACAATGCAACACAATTCAATTAAATACAATACACCACTATCTAATATACATGCCAGTATCTAATATACATGCCACTATGTAATATACATGCCACTATCTAATATACATGCCACTATCTAATATACATGCCACTATATAATGTAATATACATCCCACTATATAATATACAATACTATCTAATAATGCATCCCCCTATCTATCTAATATACAATACATGCTATCTATATATATATATATATATATATATATATATCTGCGCCTTCCCATTGGCTGTAATATTGATTGATATTAACAGTAGCCAATGAGAATGCGCAAATCCTTTACCAATCACCCTGTGGGGGTGTATTCCATTGTGATTGGCTAAAGGCATCTGCGCCTTGTGATTGGTTTAAATAAAGATTGACAGGTGCATTATCCAATCAGAGTGGGATTTTAAGGTGTATCAGTTTGTGATTGGTTCACACATTGGCGCCTCTTGATTGGATAAATTTGATAGACATCGTTTTCAACCAATCAGAAGGCGCCATTGCTTGTTTTCTTCCGGAAAAGTCTCCTGGAGCCTCATTAGCGTCGGAGATGTCCGGGAGTGCGGATGTAAGTATATATATATATATATTTTTTTTTTTTTACAGGGCGTGGCAGAAGAGGATCCGGAGGAGGCCGGAGACATCGCGGGGAGGTAAGTAGAATGTAGATTATGTTTTTTTTATTTTGATGTATGTGTATTAATGTTGTGTTTTTTTTAACAGGTGCCGAGCCGGAGAAGGATTAAAAGAATAAGGAGGGGACATGCCGGCAAGGTGAGTAGAATATTTATAATGTACTAGCGACTTGCCCGTCAAAAAATGACGGTCAATAAAAATTAAATGTTGTGAAATTTGTTTGCAACACAAAATGACTCTTGCCTACATTTGTCCCTTTTTTTTTTTCTTAAAATAAATACACATTTTTTTTTTACTTTTTATTCTTTTTACTTTCAACTTATATTTCACCAACAGTTTTTTTTTTTTTCAATCTTCAGTCTTTTAATTGTGATATATATAATAACAATATAATAATGTCTTACTTTTTAATGCATACATATTGTAAAGTCTAACATGAAACTTTGTAACATGCAACTTGTATATTAAACATTCGTTCAACATTTTTTTTAACAATACTAACACTTTTCAATACATATTTATCACTGAGTAACTGCGAACTCTATTAACTTAGAGTAAGTACATTTTTTTAACAATAACATGCTTTTTGTCATTTGTAACTTTTTTGTTAAACTCTTTTTAAACTAAATTCGCATTGAATCCAGAGGAAGGCAAACAATAACAAAGGCTGGAAATCTGTGTTAATGCGTAAATCTGTAATTGTGTTTCGTAAAATGTACTCGCTACTGTCTTTTTTACTCATTGTGCGGTTATTGCGCATCCTTTGTCTCGTTGTTTTTAGAGCACATACGTCTGTGGCTGTGTTTTACGCAGTTCGTAGTAGTATAGCCTCGTTTTCATTTTTTTCGGCGGCCATTTTTTTCTCGCTTACCCTATTTTCGATCTTTGTAACTCGTCTAAATCAATGTAAATTGGAGTTCCAACTCACTCCCAGACGTCCTGCTTGGTTCCCCATGCTGTAAGTGACCTTTTTTTTATTTTTTTAGTGTGTATTTAGTGTTTTTTTAATTGTTTTGGTTCCGCCGCTTATCTGCGTCTTGTGTAAAAAAGTGCTACGGTTTAACGGCTCGCCTCGCGTAGCCTGCAATGAGCGATGAGCGCCTGCCTGCGGCGCTCATTGCCAAAGTGCTACGGTTTAACGTAACGGCTCGCCTCGCTATGCAAGGCTCGCCTGCAATGAGCGCCTGCGGCGCTCATTGCCAAAGTGCTACGGTTTAAAAGCTCGCCTCGCTACGCGAGGCTCGCCTGCAATGAGCACCTGCGGCGCTCATTGCCAAAGTGCTACAGTTTAACGGCTCGCCTCGCTGCACGAGGCTCGCCAGGCAAAGTCGTACGATCGGCAAAGTGGTACGGTTTAATGGCTCGCCTCGCTGCGCGAGGCTCGCCGGGCGATGAGCGACTGCGGCGCTCATCACTAAGTTGTACGCACCACGCAACACATCGTGACGACGAATCGTAGTTGGACAATTATAATATGTGATAGAATGTATAGAATGTTTATTTTATAAGTGTAAACGTGTTGCACTAATTTTTTTTTTGTTTTCGTAGGTGGCTGATCCCAATGGACATCTGCAAAGGTAAGGGGTCTTAATTATTTTATTTTAGCTTAGACTTAGATTAGTTAATATATAGATAGCATTTATTGTATGTTAGCTAGGGGTATGCGTTTTATATAGATAGCATAGGATGTATTGTAGATAGATTGTGGTATTTATTTAGATAGATTGGGGATGTATTATTATATAGATAGGATGTATATTAGATTATGCTATTTATTTAGATAGATTGGGAATGTATTATTATATAGATAGCATGTATATTAGATTATGCTATTTATTTAGATAGATTGTGTGATGTATATTAGATAGGGGTGTATTGTATTGTAATTGTATGTATTTGTATTGTATGTATTTCCTTTTCAGGTGTGTATTTTTTTTTTCTGTAGTGGGGGGGGGGGTTGTAATGATTTTTTTTTTTTTTCTGTAATGTTCTTTTTTTTTGTGACTTAGGTTTTTTTATTTTATGTAATGTAGATTTATTTTTTTTTGGCACTTTAGGCTTTTTTATTTTCTGTATCTAGAGTGGTGGGGGTTAATAGGGGGTAGGTAGTGTAGATGTTAATAGGTTAGTGTAGAGGTGGTTTAGTTGATCTTTAATGTTTTATTGGGGGTGGTATAGTGCAGTATAGTGTTTATACTTAGTGTCATGATGCTCCTTGAGCACTTATGTGGTTAATGTAGTGTTGTAACAGGCCCATAATGGTGTTAATATACCATTATGAGACTGATGGGGTTAAATAGAGGCTTATGGGGGTCTGTATTGACCCCCATGAGTGACAGGCTTAATGACGGCCTTATGGGGGTCTCTATTGACCCCCATGAGTGACGGGGTTAATGAGGGTCTGTATTGACCCCCATGATTGACAGGGTGACAGTGTATATTTTTTTTATTTTCGGCGACTATTTTTTCTCTCGCTTAGGGGATTTCCGTGTGTCTGAACTCGGGAATTTGGACTTAAATGAAGGTGTAACATCACTTTCAGAGGTCCTGGGTGCCCCCCCCTTGCTATGGGTAAGCTTTTTATGTCGTTTTTGTGAGTATTTGGTGTGGTTTGACTGTTTTTAGGTGCGCGCAGTTCCGCCATTTTCCATGCGTGTGGGTGTTTGTTACGTTAAGGTTGGTTCCGAGGTGGGCCTCATTGCCTAAGTGCTTTGCGAGGACCCGCATTGGGGAGACGTTGGGATGCTCCACCACCGCAAATGCGGCCCCTCGCTGCGCGAGCCCGCAAGCGTTAGCAACAACTCGCATGCTCACAACTATATATGTGATACATTTGTATAGTACTGACACTGTCAAAGCACATGAATAAAATGTTATACTTATAGCTCTATAAATCACTATATTTGATTTGTCATATCCAATACATGTTGGCCTATATAAATCTAGGGTGCGTCTAATTTTCTATTTATTTTTTTACTCTTCCTTTAATGAATAATTAAAGGACTATTTAATTCAGCACCATTTGGACCAGGTCACAGAAAAGATCTACTAAAAGTTTTTTGTAATACTTTTTGAATTTTTGAAATATGTGCAGTTTTCCCTCAGAAATCAAATACAATCTGTGTTTACATATACAACAGACTGCCCATATGCTGTGGTATTATTGCAGTTAATCACGTTGCAGGTCTGCGTGTCCCATTCAAGTCAATGGTAAGACTGCATGCATTTCCGGTTAAGGGAATAGACCTTGTAATTTTTGTAATTAAGGCAGAAAATTCAGGTTTCTGCTCTCTTGCCTCTCTGGAACTTGAACAATACAGGTCAGTGCGGTGTGCTCTGCTCCCTCCGGTGCTGATCAAAAGAAAAATAAATAATCCTTGACAAGTCTCTCTGTGCAAGCATGGGATGCTGGAATCACCTAAACAGGTCAGTTATGGGTTAACTGGTCAGTGCAGTGTAATCTGAGTCTATGGGATAAACTGCTGTCAATCACTTCTCTTCCCTACAACATGCTCGATATTGCTATTTGTTATTACTCATGCAACAGCCAGTAGGCAGGATACACTTTGTTTGTAAACAGAGACTTAAAGCGTTAGATTTTGTATCTGTTATTAGTGTAATAAAAAAAATAGATAATTTTTGAAGACACTTACAGTGAGGGAAATGACCCTTTAACCGCTGTAGCGGTAATCCCAAGCTTTTCCCGGGGTTGCACACTTCCTCCTTCCTCCCCCATCCTCTTACTGTGTAACGCTATCATCCTCCCCCTGAGGCACGTCTTCTGGCAGTGTCTGGGAGTCCTGAGTGACATCACACGCACGTCACATCAATAGCGTGCTGCAGGGGAACACAGTGTAACGGCTACCCCGGTAGTGAGAGGGTACCAGCCGTTGGAGACGTCCTTTTCTTAAGCAAGGTGCTGTGCAGTAATGAAATGCTTATTCCCCTCCACGATATCCCATTGTATAATCCAGGAGTACTGTAAAATGTGGCAGAGTAACGGTACCATAGATCCCCTCCCAAAGAACGAGACGATGCTACGTTTTGAAGGGTCAAGAAGAACTCCCTTTTATTAAAAACAAAAACACATTTTTAAAACACTTCACATACACAGTAGGGGCAGTGACTACCTATGATCAACCCCTAATTACCTCTGGCCAATCAGACAGGGTTAATGCGTGGGAGCCAGGAGTCCCCTCCCCCAGGAGCCGCTCACTAGGCGTGGCTAACTGCTCATTCTCCCTCTGACGGTGGATAGAGTAACATCTCTAAGCTCACTTATTCCCCTGCTGGGAGTATGGGAAACCCCAGGTCATCTCATTATTCAAGAGTCCTTACCCCCATTGTTCATGGTGCCATCTCGTCTGCTAAAAGCCTTTTGTTCTGCTATCTCTTGTGTGTTTTAGCAGATACTATTAAGTGGCAGATGGCAACTCCTGACCAAGTGTATGAGACCAAAGATATGTGACTGCATACAACACAATACAATATTTTTACAGATATAATAACAACATTTTATAACCCAGAACATATCTGCAGATAGCTTAGGTCTGAGCACACATTATTACTGAATGGCGCTCAGACCACATACATACAGTATAGCAATGTGATCATATTTTAACCAAGAATTAAATAACCATAACACAGGGTAAAACAGTGATGGGCTCCGTTACACACCTCCCCCGTGACCATAAGCCGGCATACACGGTCTGATCCCAACGGATTGGCCTAAGGATGTCCGGACAAAACGATTTGTTGGTCACTTCTATAGTTTGACAACCCATCAGCATTACTGCAATTCACATTTCCTCACATTTCAAGAACAAAACAAACGCACACTTCATACAGCATTCACAGCAATAAACATTTCAAGGAGAGGGAAAATACATTTTACAAACTGGTTTCAGACAATTAAATAATGAGGCAGAAAAGCCTCAGCCTTCCAAATGAACTTAAGTCCTTTAGCAAAACCGTCCCAAGTTGTAGAGTACATTCCTCCCCCAGCTCGTGGTCGGGCCCCTATTGTACAGGGCCCACTGTTCTTCCCCTGTACACCCACCCAAAAAAATCCAGGATCCCATCCCAACAGTCCAGTATCCCAATGTCCAAAAGGTGGGCCACAATCTCTGTCCCATAGAAACCCCTTTCCATATAAAACGTTCCCGCTCATCCCCTCTATCGTTGGCTAATGCTCGGTACTTTTGGAGGGTGGGGTCCTGTCTAGTTTCCCTCCCAAGCTCTTCGGGGGTGTCCCATGCTATGGGTCTCTCGGTGGCGTTAATGCTAAGTGTCTGCTTGTGGCTTACCTGGGTCTCCCGACCTGTTGCAGGATCGTCCTCGGTACGGGTCTGTGAGTGGGTGGTCACGGGACAAGCAGCAGCCGTCGTGGGTAAAAAGGCTGAGGCTAGAGGGCCAATATCGTTGCCCAGCACGACCTCAGCAGGTAAATTGTCCATGATGCCTACTGTGGTCTTTCCCGACCCGACTCCCCAATCCAAGTGTACCCGGGCGGTGGGTAAATGAAAAACAGCCCCCCCTGCGACAAGGACAGCAACAGTACGGGTAGATACATGCTCCGGTTTCACAAGATGTTTCTGCACCAACGTGATGGTAGCGCCAGTGTCCCTTAGGCCTTGTGCTACCTGTCCATTTACACGCACCTCCTGGCGGTGATGCTGGCGGTTGTCTGGGGATGCAGCTTGTATGGGGTTTGCCTCGTACAGGATGCCCAAACACTCCTCAGGGCTCCCTTTGGTTTCCAGGCAGTGAGCAGCAGAGGTACGTGATAAAGGGATCTCTGGGTTATTGGTCGGGCGCCTCCAGTTGTTATTGGCTGATCCCAAGGGGCAATAACGAGCAATGTGCCCCGGGTTGTCGCAGCGATGGCACGTCATTTTGTAAGAATCCTGGGGTTGGTGGTTAGACCCCTGAGGCCGTGGCGGTCCTGGGGGTACTGGGGCCCGAAATTCTGTGCTTGCAGCGGGCATTGAGGTGCGTGGCTCTGCTCTAGAGGTTGGTCGTGTGGACCCTTGGCTCACCTTTCTGGACTCTGCATATTCGTCCGCTAGCCGTGCTGCCTCGATTAAGTTAGTAGGGCGACGATCTCTCACCCAATCCTGTATGTCTGCCGCCAGATCTTGGAAGAAATGTTCCATCAGGAATAGCTGAAGTACTTCCTCTACTGTGTTGGCATTGCACCCTCGCACCCAATGTGATGCCACCCTTTGTATCTTGCTGGCCCATTCCATGTGGGAGTCTGCATCCTTCTTTTTAGACACCCTGAAGCGACGGCGATATGTTTCTGGGGTGACGGCATATCTGGTGAGCAGTGCAGCCTTCACCCGGCGATACTGCGCAATATCTTCCTCAGTAAGCGCCCGAAAAGCCTCATTTGCTTTTCCTGATAGCTTTCCAGCCAAAATAGTGACCCATTGGTCTGGTGGTATTTGGTGTAGTGAGCACTGCCTCTCGAAGTCAGCCAAATATCCATCAATTTCTTCCTCACTTTCCACAAACGCTTTGAAGGCAGTGAACGGTATTTTCTTTACTGTAGCAGCGGGTGGGGGAGTATGAACTGTATGTGCCAGGGGTTGTCTAGCTCTTGCCAGTTCAAGTTCGTGCCCCCTCCTATTTTGTATCTCCGTTCTCGCTTCCCGGAACAACTGATCTATTAGCTCCACGGATGTTGCTGGGTACATGGATAATCTCCGCTGAACCAGGTTTGTAATTTCCTCCTCCTCGCTGACAGGGGTAGGTTGGTCCACGACCTCCATGGATCGATCCATCTCGTCCAGCTCCAGTAGGTCAGCTATCAGCTCTCTCCGTGGTCGGTTGCTGGCACTCCTTCCTCTGGTTTCCAAGAGATCCTTTAGTGTGGGTCTTTTCAGTTTAGCGTACTGGGATTCCATTCAGCACTTGCGTTGGGGATGAAAAGGACCATCCCACCACTGCCAACCAATGTAACGGCTACCCCGGTAGTGAGAGGGTACCAGCCGTTGGAGACGTCCTTTTCTTAAGCAAGGTGCTGTGCAGTAATGAAATGCTTATTCCCCTCCACGATATCCCATTGTATAATCCAGGAGTACTGTAAAATGTGGCAGAGTAACGGTACCATAGATCCCCTCCCAAAGAACGAGACGATGCTACGTTTTGAAGGGTCAAGAAGAACTCCCTTTTATTAAAAACAAAAACACATTTTTAAACACTTCACATACACAGTAGGGGCAGTGACTACCTTTGGTCAACCCCTAATTACCTCTGGCCAATCAGACAGGGTTAATGCGTGGGAGCCCAGGAGTCCCCTCCCCCAGGAGCCGCCCACTAGGCGTGGCTAACTGCTCATTCTCCCTCTGACGGTGGATAGAGTAACATCTCTAAGCTCACTTATTCCCCTGCTGGGAGTATGGGAAACCCCAGGTCATCTCATTATTCAAGAGTCCTTACCCCCATTGTTCATGGTGCCATCTCGTCTGCTAAAACCCTTTTGTTCTGCTATCTCTTGTGTGTTTTAGCAGATACTATTAAGTGGCAGATGGCAACTCCTGACCAAGTGTATGAGACCAAAGATATGTGACTGCATACCACACAATACAATATTTTTACAGATATAATAACAACATTTTATAACCCAGAACATATCTGCAGATAGCTTAGGTCTGAGCACACATTATTACTGAATGGCGCTCAGACCACATACATACAGTATAGCAATGTGATCATATTTTAACCAAGAATTAAATAACCATAAAACAGCGTAAAACATTGATGGGTTCCGTTACACACAGTAAGAGGATGGGGAAGGGGGAGGAAAGAGGGGGGCAGGGGAGGAGAAGGGAGAGGAGTAAGGGGAGGAGAGGGGGGAATGGTGTGCTGCAGTAGCTGGGGGGGGGGGGGAGGGGCCATTACACTACATAAAACATTTAAATGTAGGAGCAGGGGGGTGGAACAAGGTGGTCTGGCCATGCCAGTATGCCCGCCAGGGAGGTTAATAAAATATCTTTTAAGTGAGAAGCAATGAAATATATTATTTTTCCCTGATATTTGTTTTAATAGGAATTAAGAATGATCACTAATATAGTTGTCGTACTGCGAGTTTATTTGTAATGATCGCAAATTGCAAGTTGAGCATTTTAGTTTTATAAGAATTTTTACATAACCAAATAAATCTTCCAACATTTCTAGTGAATGATGTGGAGCTTCCTACCCTCGGCAGGTCCTGCAAGGGCCAAAAATAACATTCAAATGGCAACACAAAGAAATATAGAAATTTATGATTGCAGTACAGACTGTATATGAGCACTTAGAGGGCGCTTGGGATTTATGGGCCCTTCAGGACCTGAGTGTGAGTTTGTAATAAATTCAATAAATTTTGCAGTGCAGATGATGTACAAGTGCCGCAAAAGCGAACCCTGCAGCGTTTAAAGACTATTATAAAAAAGAGCATCAAATTAATACCTGTTTACACTATTTTCACTTGCCCTACATGATGGTGCAGAGCATTGTCTCTTTAAATTATAAAATATTACAGCCCCTATTAGAGAATGAATTAATTGCACGCACTCTCACAGGATATTGGGAGACAAATAGACAGGGCTCATGGTGCTGGACCCCGACTCCTCTTCTTATAGAAGTATATCAGGTTGTCTCCCCACAGTCCCAGCTAATTGATTGTGGTTCATGCTGCGCTGCCCACCTCAGCAGTGGGCACTCAGGGGCCTCCAGCCTCCGTGCCTCCTGCAGTAATTATCATCTCTAATGGAATTTTTACAGCTCGGTTCTCTTTTGATTGAAAAGGTTATCGGTGACAGACATTTTTTTTCTTTTTAGCTATTTCTTCCTAATTTCATCGTATCTTCCATTTAAAGGACCCCTGAAGTTCAGGAAAAGCTGAAGTGTGAAACAAATTAGCACAAAGAGCTGCGTCAGTTACAAACATAGAAACATTATTACAATAATCATAAATGTTACAGACTGGTAATATGTTGAAAATTCCTTAAAAAAGAAGAAAAAAAGCAAAGAGCAAACCATGTGTTTAGTGCTCTAATCTTATAGGTTACTTGGAAGGGCCACGGTGTAACTATTATATGTACGAGTCGTTTGCCCATCATAAATGACAAGATAATATTGTGTTACTAACTGTGTCTTCTGTCTGTTTGTGCGCCCTCTCTCTGTACACCCTCACTTTCTTCTCCTCTCTCTCTCTCTCCCTCCTTCTCTCCTTCCTTCTCTCCCTCCTTCTCTCTCTCCCTTGCTCTCTCTCCCTCCTTCTCTCTCTTGCTCCTTCTCTCTACCTCCATCCCTCTCCCTCCTTCCCTTTCTCTCTCTCTCTCTCTCTCCTTCTCTCTCTCTCCCTTCCCCTCTCTCTCGCTTCTTCACCCCCTCTCTCCTTCTCTTTCTCCCGCTCCTTCTCTTTCCCTCCCCTTTCCCTCCGTCCTTCTCTCTCTCCACCTCCTTCTCTCTCTCCCCTCTCCTTCTCTCTCCCCCCTTCCTTCTCTCTCTCGCCCCCCCTCTTTCCTTCTCTCTCTCTCTCCCCCTCCTTCCTTCTCTCTCTCTCCCCTCCTTCCTTCTCACTTCCCCTTCCTTCCTTCTCTCTTTCTCCCCCCTTCCTTCTCTCTTCCTCCTTCATTCTCTCTCTCTATCTCCCTCCTTCCTTCTCTCTCTCTCCCCTCCTTCCTTCTCTCTCTTTCTCTTCCTTCTTCCTTCTCTCTCTTCCTTCTTCCTTCTCTCTCTCTCCCCATCCTTCCTTCTCTCTATCCCCCTCCTTCCTTTTCTCGCTCTCTCCCCTCCTTCCTTCTCTCTCTCTCCCCTCCTTCCTTCTCTCTCCCCTCCTTCATGCTCTCTCTCTCCTTCCATTTCTTTCTGTCTCTCACCCTCCTTCCTTCTCTCTCTCTCCCCTCCTTCATTCTATCTCTCCCTCCTTCCTTCTCTCTCTCCCTCCTTCCTTCTCTCTCTCCCCCATCCTTCCTTCTCTCTCTCCCCCCTCCTTCCTTCTCTCGCTCTCTCCCCTCCTTCCTTCTCTCTCTCCCGCCTCCTTCCTTCTCTCTCTCTCTCTCAACCCCCTCCTTCCTTCTCCCTCTCTCTCTTCCTTTTTCCTTCTCTCTCTCTCTCTCCCTCCTTCCATCTCTCTCTCCCCATCCTTCTTTCTCTCTCTCCCCCTCCATTCTCTCTCTCTCTCTCTCCCTCCTTCCTTCCTTCTCTCTCTCCTCTCTCCTTTCTTCTCTCTCTCCCCCTCCTTCATGCTCTCTCTCTCCCCCTCCTTCCATTTCTTTCTGTCTCTCTTGCTTTCACCCCTCCTTCCTTCTCTCTCTCCCCACCTCCTTCCTTCTCTCTCTCTCTCTCTCAACCCCCTCCTTCCTTCTCTCTCTCTCTCTCTCAACCCTCTCTCTCTCTCTCTCTCTCTCTCTCTCTCTTTCTCCCTCCTTCCTTCTCTCTCCCGCTCCTTCCTTCTCTCTCTCCCCCTCCTCCTTTCTTCTCTCTCTCACCCTCCTTCATGCTCTCTCTCTCCCCCTCCTTCCATTCTTTCGGTCTCTCCCCCTCCTTCCTTCTCTCTCTCTCCCCTAATTCCTTCTCTCTCTCCCCTTCTTCCTTCTCTCTGTCTCCCCCTCCTTCCTTCTCTCTCCTTCCTTCTCTCTCTCCCTTGCACTCTCTCTCTCTCCCTCCTTCTCTCTCTTGCTCCTTATCTCTACCTCCATCCCTCTCCCTCCTTCCCTTTCTCTCTCTCTCTCTCTCCTTGTTTCTCTCTCCCTTCCCCTCTCTCTCTCGCTTCTTCACCCCCTCTCTCCTTCTCTTTCTCCCGCTTCTTCTCTTTCCCTCCCCTTTCCCTCTGTCCTTCTCTCTCTCCACCTCCTTCTCTCTCTCCCCTCTCCTTCTTTCTCTCCCCTTCCTTTGTTCTTTCTCTACCCCCTCCTTCCTTCTCTCTCTCTCCCTCTCCTTCCATTTCTTTCTGTCTCTCACCCTCCTTCCTTCTCTCTCTCTCCCCTCCTTCATTCTCTCTCTTTCTCTCCCTCCTTCCTTCTCTCTCTCTCCTTCATTCCTTCTCTCTCTCCCCCATCCTTCCTTCTCTCTCTCCCCCCTCCTTCCTTCTCTCGCTCTCTCCCCTCCTTCCTTCTCTTTCTCCCGCCTCCTTCCTTCTCTCTCTCTCTCTCTCTCAACCCCCTCCTTCCTTCTCTCTCTCTCTTCCTTCTTCCTTCTCTCTCTCTCCCTCCTTCCATCTCTCTATCCCCATCCTTCCTTCTCTCCCCCTCCTTCATTCTCTCTCTCTCTCCCTCCTTCCTTCTCTCTCTCCTCCCTCCTTCCTTCTCTCTCTCTCCCCTCCTTCCTTCTCTCTCTCTCCCTCCTTACATCTCTCTCTCCCCATCCTTCTTTCTCTCTCTCCCCCTCCTTCATTCTCTCTCTCTCTCCCTCCTTCCTTCTCTCTCTCTCTCTCCCTCCTTTCTTCTCTCTTTCCCCCTCCTTTATGCTCTCTCTCTCTCCCTCCTTCCATTTCTTTCTGTCTCTCTCGCTTTCTCCCCTCCTTCCTTCTCTCTCTCCCCGCCTCCTTCCTTCTCTCTCTCTCTCTCTCTCTCTCAACCCCCTCCTTCCTTCTCTCTCTCTCTCAACCCTCTCTCTCTCTCTCTCTCCCTCCTTCCTTCTCTCTCCCGCTCCTTCCTTCTCTCTCTTTCCCCCCTCCTCCTCTCTTCTCTCTCTCCCCCTCCTTCATGCTCTCTCTCTCCCCCTCCTTCCATTCTTACTGTCTCTCCCCCTCCTTCCTTCTCTCTCCCCTAATTCCTTCTCTCTCTCTTCACTTCTTCCTTCTCTCTGTCTCCCCCTCCTTCCTTCTCTCTCTCCTACTCTCTTTCCCGCCTCCTTCCTTCTCTCTCTTTCTCTCTCTCTCTCTCTCTCTCTCTCAACCCCTCCTTCCTTCTCTCTCAACCCCCTCCCCTCTCTCTCTCTCTCTCTCTCTCTCCCTCCTTCCTTCTCTTTGTCTCCCCCTCCTTCCTTTCTCTCTCTCTCCTTCTCTCTCTCTCCCGCCTCCTTCCTTCTCTCTCTCTCTCTCTCTCAACCCCCTCCTTCCTTCTATCTCTCAAGCCCCTCCTCTCTCTCTTTTTCTCTCTCTCTCCCTCCTTCCTTCTCTCTCTCCCCCTCCTCTCTTCTCTCTCTCCCCTCCTTCATGCTCTCTCTCTCCCCTCCTTCCTTCTCTCTCTCTCCCTCCTTACATCTCTCTCTCCCCATCCTTCTTTCTCTCTCTCCCCCTCCTTCATTCTCTCTCTCTCTCCCTCCTTCCTTCTCTCTCTCTCTCCCTCCTTTCTTCTCTCTTTCCCCCTCCTTTATGCTCTCTCTCTCTCCCTCCTTCCATTTCTTTCTGTCTCTCTCGCTTTCTCCCCTCCTTCCTTCTCTCTCTCCCCGCCTCCTTCCTTCCTTCTCTCTCTCTCTCTCTCTCTCTCTCTCTCAACCCTCTCTCTCTCTCTCTCTCTCTCTCTCCCTCCTTCCTTCTCTCTCTCGCTCCTTCCTTCTCTCTCTTTCCCCCCTCCTCCTCTCTTCTCTCTCTCCCCCTCCTTCATGCTCTCTCTCTCCCCCTCCTTCCATTCTTTCTGTCTCTCCCCCTCCTTCCTTCTCTCTCCCCTAATTCCTTCTCTCTCTCTTCACTTCTTCCTTCTCTCTGTCTCCCCCTCCTTCCTTCTCTCTCTCCTACTCTCTTTCCCGCCTCCTTCCTTCTCTCTCTTTCTCTCTCTCTCTCTCTCTCTCTCAACCCCTCCTTCCTTCTCTCTCTCTCTCAACCCCCTCCTCTCTCTCTCTCTCTCTCCCTCCTTCCTTCTCTTTGTCTCCCCCTCCTTCCTTTCTCTCTCTCTCTCTCCTTCTCTCTCTCTCCCGCCTCCTTCCTTCTCTCTCTCTCTCTCTCTCAACCCCCTCCTTCCTTCTATCTCTCAAGCCCCTCCTCTCTCTCTTTTTCTCTCTCTCTCCCTCCTTCCTTCTCTCTCTCCCCCTCCTCTCTTCTCTCTCTCCCCTCCTTCATGCTCTCCCTCTCCCCCTCCTTCCATTCTTTCTGTCTCTCCCCCTCCTTCCTTCTCACTCCCCCAATTCATTCTCTCTCTCCCCTTCTTCCTTCTCTCTGTCTCCCCCTCCTTCCTTCTCTCTCTCTCCCCCTCCTTCATTCTCTCTCTCTCTCCCCCTCCTTCCTTCTCTCTCAATACCCCCCTCCTTCCTTCTCTCTCTCCCTACTTCCTTCTCTCTCTCAACCCCCTCCTCTCTCTCTCTCTCTCTCTCTCTCTCTCTCTCTCTCTCTCTCTCCCTCCTTCCTTCTCTCTCCCCCCCTCCTTTCTTCTCTCTCCCCCTCCTTCATGTTCTCTCCCTCCCCTCCTTCCATTTCTTTCTGTCTCTCCCCCTCCTTCCTTCTCTCTTTCTCCCCCTCCTTCATTCTCTCTCTATCTCTCTCCTCCTTCCTTCTCTCTCTCTATCCCCCTGCTTCCTTTGCTCTCTCTCTCTCCTTCCTTCCTTCTCTCTCTCCCTCCTTCCTTCTCTCCCCATCCTTCCTTTTCTCTCTCCTCCCTCCTTCCTTCTCTCACTCTCTCCCCTCCTTCCTTCTCTCTCTCTCTCTCGCCTCCTTCCTTCTCTCTCTCTCTCTCAACCCCCTCCTTCCTTCTCTCTCTCAAGCCCCTCCTCTCTCTCTCTTTCTCTCTCTCTCCCTCCTTCCTTCTCTCTCTCCCCCTCCTCTCTTCTCTCTCTCCCCTCCTTCATGCTCTCCCTCTCCCCCTCCTTCCATTATTTCTGTCTCTCCCCCTCCTTCCTTCTCTCTCCCCTAATTCATTCTCTCTCTCCCCTTCTTCCTTCTCTCTGTCTCCCCCTCCTTCCTTCTCTCTCTCTCCCCCTCCTTCATTCTCTCTCTCTCTCTCTCCCCCTCCTTCCTTCTCTCTCTCTATCCCCCTCCTTCCTTCTCTCTCTCCCTCCTTCCTTCTCTCTCTCAACCCCCTCCTCTCTCTCTCTCTCCCTCCTTCCTTCTCTCTCCCCCCCCTCCTTTCTTCTCTCTCCCCCTCCTTCATGTTCTCTCCCTCCCCTCCTTCCATTTCTTTCTGTCTCTCCCCCTCCTATCTTCTCTCA